>VXBA01002512.1:535965-602876 GCA_013399895.1 Serilophus lunatus
TTCCTTCTTAAATCTGTTATCACAGAGGCGTTCTGTCAACCACTGATTGGCCCGGCCTTGGTCAGCAGCGGGCCCAGCCTGGGCATGGGGGAAACTTCCAGTAGCTTCTCGAAGAAGCCTCTCCCTCAGCCCCCCCCCCCCTGCTACCAAAATCTGGCCACAGAAAAACCAATACACCTGCCTATTTTACAACTGTGAGAAGACAGATAAAATGTTCTGCTCATGATGTAAAACCCTGTGAAGAGGATGCTGCAGCCCGTTGTTTGTTTTAGTCGACGATATATTGTGAAAAGGTATGCTGACAACTGGTGACTTAAATAATTCAAAATACTTGTAAAACTTAAAGGAAGTGCTTGCTTTGAAAGTATAATTGGTCATTTCCTATTCAGAATAATTTTTGTGATGAATTTTGATATTTTCTTCTAATACATTATCTCCAAATTATTGTTTTTTCATCATTCAAGCAGGACTTGATATAGAATTATTTTTCATATTATAAACAATATATTTCTTGTTTAATGTTGCCCTGGCTGTAGAAAGAACTGGTTGATAAAGCATATACATTAAAGTTCACATTTGCTCTGAAGCATCATTTCACTGATATGTTTAAGGTCCTTCTTTGGTCACTTGCATTATTTCCTCTGTTGTGCATGAGTATCTGTGTGTGCATGTGCCTTGAAATCACCTTGAATAATTCAAATTCTGGCAGAGACCAGCCTCTGCATAAATGATAATGCACAGCTTTTCCAAGCTCTTAAGTATCACAGGGCTATAGATACGAAAATGCAATAAAATGAAACTCTCAGTCTTGCCTCCTTCAAGTGATGGAACCACTACTCAGCTTCCCAAATTTAGCACTTCTGGATTTTCAAGTCTTTGGTGAATTATGTTCACCAATTCTGCAACAAAAATCTCTTAAGAGAGAAAGAGATGAAATCTGTGTGGGGAAGGAAGAAAGTGGGTAGCCTGAAATGTACGTTCTAATTATTTTTTTAAAATATATTAAAAAAAAAGAGAGTGTTTCCATTTATTGATAACTCCTGAGACTTATTTCTACTTTGTGATCACTCTCTACTGTTTACACAAACGGCCTGAAGGTTTGCTTTTGGTATTTTTACCTTATGGTCATGTTTAGAAGCAGCTCCATCAAAACAAGATTTTATTGTTTTAAGAAGTTTATGAAGCAAAGAATTGGAATAGTTGGAAACACACAAAATAGTCTAATGTCACTCAGTAGTTCAGTTATAAACCTGAAATATGTAAAGTAATAATAGAACACTGACATTTACCACTTGAAATAATATCTACTATGCAAATCAGATTTTCAACAGGAGAGAAAAGTTAGCAACCAAATAAAATAACGTCATGGGACCTCCCCGGGCAAAATTCAAACGGCCTCTGAGAAAATCATTTTCATTGTCGGTGAAGCCGCTGCACAGAAAGCAATAGGTGATAATCACTGGCAATCTTAAAAACGCATCATTTACAGCAACAATTGAGGAAATGGCAGCATAGAACTTTGCCATTTCATTCTAATGTGTGTATAATTAAGTGCATTGCTACTGCTATTTGCTTTTGCTGTCAAATATCAATTGTTTGGTTTTTTTTGCTGTTGGTGTTTAAGAGGATCCCAAATGTGAGCAATTTATGTCCAGCAGAAGTCAATTTTATATTTTCCCAGTGGAATAAAGATTAATCAACTAGAAATGAATTTAAATAATTCTTAATATGCATATTGATCCGAAGGCACCTTCCTTAGAAGCTTCATATGCACAATCATGTATTATATATATATATATGTTAATATACAGTATTTTAACTATATAGCATTCATACCTGATTCGTGTTTTGTCCTAGTTTGGTGAGATTTGGTCTTAAATTTGATTTTGATTCTGGTATAATATAACTAGTAATACATGTTTGGATACAAGAGAATGGGAACGTCTGCATAGCTCAAATGCTGATTGCATCAAGTTTCCTAGTGGGTTGGGGGATGGGATTCTTCCTGCCCCTCAGGCCTATTTTAAGGGATGGGGATTGCAATTCATGACATGGTGTTGACTGACCTTCCTTGTTAGTCCCTAGGAGATTACAGTGGAGTTACTAAATTTCCATGCTTTGCAAAGTGTGCAGCTGTTAGAATCTTTTCCTCCCCACAGCCCTTTAGGGTCTAACTACAAGTCCCTTGAACTCCTCCACAAAAGCGTGGATGGTTTGTCACATAGCGTTGATTTTGCTGAGAGTCAGACTGAGACTGGCTTTCACATTTAACAGTTTTGGATGACTCACTCTTTCAGAGAAGCAGCTGCAGGCTATTCAGGAATAGGCAAAAATGGCAAGCCAATGACAAATGTCGTTGTGAAGTTGACAGAGTTGCTAAATATGGTGTGGCACCTGATAGGTGAATAGAGGTGGTGACCTGATAACATTAAAATGCTTGGGCATCTACCCACAGCTCCTAGTATCCCTGGCAAAAAAAAAAAAAAAAAAAAAAAAAAATCTGACCCTAGAACTTCATAGATAAATAATTAGCCTGATGCATTTGAAACATGCTTAAATGTCTATGTTATTGTCATTATCTAAAATATTTTAATCTTTAATTTTGAACTTTGGATCTGTTTTATCTGTTGTATCCTTAATGGTGAAGTATTCTTTTGAAGTGGTGCTCTGGACTTTGGATTTCTGGCTTGATACATGAGAAGACATTAAATCTTCCACTCAGCTGGTGACACCAGATTTTGCAGGACTCAGTGAAACAAATCCAGAGATTTGTAGCCTTTTTGCTGTGTTAATGAGTAGCCCCAAGCTCCCAGCGAAGTGTCTTTTCCCAATGATCTTTAGCTTATTTGTGTGTTTTAATTTTCTTGCCATACCTGTATTGCAGATTTGCAAAGTCACACCTGAGAGGTAAAGGTCTTGTTTTAGGGATAATGTATTGCAATTGTTTTACAGACTTTAAATTACACATATGTTGGCATCCAGGTAAATATACACAGAGAAGAGTGGATGTTTTCCAATATGATCAGAAAACCTGTGTGATTTGAAGCCCATTGAGACAGAGATGTGATCTTCTTCAATCCTGTCTTCCCTCTTTTCCTTTCTCCCATATCTAGAGCTAGGGGATACCCAGTGAAAGCTGTTTTAAACCACACTAAGCAAGCTCATCCATAAACTGAAGCCTGAGTTTATCAGTGCACAAAATAAAATTGGGTTAAAAATCACTCCAAAAGATTTAGAGTATATGAGAAGGAAGTATGAATGTGTGCCTTCTCTGTCCTTCCACCCAGTATCTGCTAATGACTGCCCTCAAAAACGAGACATTGGTTTGTAAAGTCCTATTGATGCAACCAAGTATGTGTAAGTTTTTTGGCAGTCCTAAGCAAAGGGCTAAGGAGTGCAAGCAGCGCTGAAAGTGGATAGTCTTTTCTCTCTCTGAAGCTGTCACTGTCTTTAAGGTTTGTGGAAAAAATGTTGGCTTACCTTTACTGTATTATTCCTCTGTTGTAGAGTATCCTTCTTGTCAGGTACCAGTTCAGACTCTTTCCTAGACACAAATGGAAATTTTCTTTGATATAATGCCCAATGGATGACACAAAGGACTGCATTTAATCTAAAACAGGTAGCAAGAACATCTATTCAAGATGTATTTTGGGACTTGGTATTTAAGAGAAAGTCATATGGGCATATGGATTGAGACTTACTTGTAAAGAGAATAATTTAGTCTAAAGCTGTTTGGAAAGAAAGATTTATATTGTTATTTTCATCTAATATGAACATAAATCTCAATGATCTACTAAACTATATACCTAAATATTTCTTAAGCTTTCTAAGACAGAACCTTGTACAGATTGTATGAAATTATATTACTATAACTGGGTTGAATCACTTGGTTTCAGACTCTTTCTTTCTTCTTTTAATTGCATAACATCATCTCCTGAAGTGGTGGCTTAAACAAAAGGCAGGCTTTAAAGCAATGAGGGTTTCCCCCCCCACACCTACACAAATATCTAAAAATACTCTTAAAATAATTCAAGAATGAAGCTTTTTATGTAGAATTTCCTCAGATACATTGTGTTTTGCTTTTTGAGGAGTGAGTCAGTTTCTCATTTGCTGTAATACATTTGGTTTGTGAATATTGCTTTCCCTTTTTCATTTGTGGAGCATTGCAAAGGGATGCCTGCTTGTGATTTGGGCAATATAACGTCTTTAATGCTCTGCTTTGGGGAGAGACTATGTTTCATCATAAGAGCTGAAAGGCATACATTATTCAATTCATGAAAAGTCAAAAAATATAATAAAGTTCCTGCTAATTAAGTAAGTTGTGACTGACCAAGAATCAGCCATGGTAATCTGTGATGGTACCATGAAAAATGCTTTGTAATTAGGTACCACAACTTGAATATGAATCATCGTTATTCAACTGATGTATGTCTCTTTGTTAGTTCCAAGTATCAAACAGTTTTTGACTGAAATGTAAAATCAAGTAACAACAACAAAGAAAAGAAATTTATAGAGTGTTCCAATATTTCATTATTTAATAAATAAATATTTGTATTTATTATTCAATATTCATTATTCAACCTTCTTTTAAGGAATAATAAAGTGCTGTTCCAAAGAAAATACTTAATTTTAGGAAAGAATATTTAACAATAAAAGGTTTTCTCTCCAAAGCTGCCTATCTTTTTGTCTTTTCTATATGAGAGAAAATGAAAATCTGAAAATATCTGAATGAATATAAAATTAATTCACCTTCAACATACATCCTTCTTGAAACTGTAACCTCTGTTATGATTCTACCAAAAAACATAACAAGAATTGCATACCTAGTATTCAGGGACTAGTGCTTGTGGTAATGAGGAGTATTTTATAGGTACTGTATGGTTGTATGGTCTATGTCCCATAATTACTCTTATACTCCTTCTCCCTATTACATAGCTGTAAAATTATACAGAGGGGTAAAATTGGATACTTTGGTAATACACATTTGTTCAAATGTTCACTTCAGTTAAAGAAATTCCTACCTCAAAATTCCTATCTTACTGGTTGGGATGTAGACGTTGGCAGTAGTATGCTTGGTGCACACTGTTGTATGCCTGTAAGTAGCAGATAGGCATGATCCTGCAGAGGTGAGAGCAGAGAATGCAGGGGACCCAACATCCACACTAACACCTTTTTAAAAATACACTTCCATGCTGCTGAATAAATGCCCATGAGCAGATGGAGCACATTCAGTGCACCCCAGTTTAGTTTCATCACAAATGAACACAGTCTATGTGCTCTGAGATTTCCCTGCAGTGAAAAGCAAAATGAAGTAAATGAGATACTCAGGAGAGTCTCTTCCAAAACACACTCCTGACCCCAGCTAAATGCCAGTGAAGATGAGGTTTTCAAACTGAGGTGGAAGATCAGTTACTCCAAGGTTTGTATTCAGACACCTGGAAAAAAAGTATTTCTCAACAGGATAGACTGCTGCATCCTTCATTTGCTGTGCTGGAACAGAAGTTCTGTATTTTGAATTCTGCAGGAGATTCCAAGGTTTTGGTTAGAATGCTTTTAGGTCTTAATACACCACTGAAGTGTAAGACCCAGTGAAGTTTCATTAAACACATTCTCTTCTGCTTCAGCTTCTAGCCCTATTTCTATTTTTGATAGGAAACATAACTATCCTACCCTGCAGCAGAGCCTTGAAGCCCTGGTGATAATGCTGTGCAAAACTGCAATAAATATGTTTTCTGCACACAGTTCCAGCCCAAGCATGGTGCTGGGAGAAGGCTTGCATTTTGCTTACTGTATGCTTTTGTGTAGGACTAGGTGGGCTATATGCTCTGCCTGCTGGCTTTCACTGGGAGTTAGAACTCCATCTCTCTCATATTCCTTGAGTTGAAAAGCTCATTTTCATTTAATTACTATAGCTTTCTAGCCTCCTGCTGACTCAGGCTTTCCTCCTGCAGTAAGAAATGTCATGTGGACACAGTCATTTTCACATATCCTTGTTCAGACTTTGTTATAATTTATTATTAGTGGTATTAAGTCCCTCATACATAAGTTTTGAACAGCTTATCTATCAGTATGGTGACTGAGTGAGCAGCTGGGAAAGTATGTCAGTAATTTCTTTATCTCATCTGATTAATATCAAATACCAAATCTTACAATTATTGCAGGGTTTTTTTTTTCATTAGCTGCATACCTTTCACACCTCTTTTTTTGCTCTCTAATCAGAGAAATGAGTAGCTAATCACTTATATGTGCATTGTAGTGGAAATGAGTAAAATGATCACAGTTTGGGAACTGTTATGCATGTAAGTGGTGCATAACATAATTATACTGCTAGAAATAAGATATTCCCAGACAAAAAATCACTTGTGGTACTCTGAATAAACTAAAAGTCATGTATTATGTCACAACTGTGCCAGAAACTTACTTTTTGTTGAATGAATATTTTAATTTTTAAGCCCTAAATCTAAGTTGCACGATTTTAAATATATACTTGATTTTAAAAAGAATTTTAGATTTGGATTCCTTTTAGTATCATGGGATTTGGGGCATACATTTTTATTCTAGAACAGATATTGCTCAAAGGAGATCCCATCTTTACAGCACTGCAGGCTTAAATGTTTTCTACGTGGAATACCTAATTGGGTCAGTATAAAACTCTGAGTTCAACAATCATAAAAGTTCATAAAGTTCAAAATTCAGTCTGCAAAACAGTACAGTTTAACTTCAGCAGAATTTAGGTGTGTGTCTACTATTTAGAACATTATTTTGAGGCTTGTAGATCTTCAGAGCAGGTTCTTCATTTTGGCTATATAGAATACCTGCACATACAATATGTAAGGCAGCCTACAAGGCCCTCCCATTTCTCAGCAAGGTTATTTCTTAGCAAGATGTGAACAAAAAGCTTCAGAGTCTTCCAGGTGTCCTACCTCTCAGGTGATGTATTTAATTTCTTTAACCTCTACCATGTAGCCTGGGAACAGACCCTTTCCTGCACTGGTTCAGTGTGTTGCAGCCTTAAGGTTTAGGCACATCTCCTCCACTGCTGGGAAGTAGGTCTTGGAAGAGACTTTGTGTCTCCTTACAGTGCTCATTACATGCTTCAAGGTAGCCCTTTTTTTGGGACCTGGTGTATTGCGTGTTTCTACAAATAGTGAAAAGCTAAAACATCTGTACCAATAGAGTCTAGACCTTGTTTGTATATTAGCTTTTCCTGGCAAGTCCTGGCAAGCTCCAAAGTTGCTTCTGGTTGGTGGGTAAGAGCCTGCTGTAGCTTTCGTTTTGCTGAGTTATGTAACATCTACTTCCTCTCTGATTTATTGATCACTTACCTCTGAATGCAGCTAAATGGTAGCTTTAAGGTGAATCCCATAGATCTGGAAAAAATAAGCCAATAAGATGCCTGAAACCAGAGAGACAATTATTTTCCAGGTGGTTAAACAGAGATTCTTCACATCAAGGTCCTTTTCTGCTTCATTCCTTAATTTCCTGTTTTGTTTTCAGCAGATATGAATTAATATAAGATGACTGACTCTACTTAGATCTTCCATCGCTGCTATGTGTGAACTGTCTTGAAAGGTAGGTTGTGTGTTAATTTTTGCAATTGATACAACCCAAATAACCTGTTTGGTAGAAACGCTGAATATGCTGTGGACATTCAGCTAAACAAATCTAAATACACTTAGAAGCTGTCCACAATAAGGGTAACATTATATTTTTCTATACTGTTCTATGTATGGGTGTGAAAAATATGAGTGCAGATATTTGCATTTGTTTTCTTCTACATAGTTCTCAGAAAGTGACCTGAAAAGCACACATACAACTTTGTTTTGAATAATTTTGCAGAAGAATCTTCTCTGGATTCTGAATAAAAATATTCCTATGGAAAACGAGGAGGGTGGGCCTTGGGGACATGAACACCCAGCTGGTATCGTCTGGGCGTCTCACTAACATCCCTTTGAAAGACTGAACTGTGGAATTAAATAGGAAAAAGCTTTACTTGATACTGTAATTCACTTCCCTGCCATGCAGGAGAGAAGACCCAATGGTATACCTCAATCAGCATTAGCCGTGTGGCAGCAGGACCAGAGTCCCAGTCACGAGGCAGGCGATAGCATCCCCCTGTGCTGGGTCTTGGAAGGCATCCATGAAGAGGCTGATGGCTTTTCCACAGTTAGTGACTTACTTGGCAATAGATCTATTTCCTGCCTTGCTTTGCTTTTCTCAGGAAAACACTGCATCATGTATTGTGGAAACGTCAAGGATACTGTCTTGCCTGTGCTGTTTAGTAAATGATACAGTGCTCCTTGGTAGAATATAGATGTCAACATGAATATTGAAAATATTCAAGGTGTCATGAATCCCTGCATGTACGGGAGAGATGGCATGCTATTAATGATCCTTTCTTCCACAAGCAAATTCCAGTCATGTTATATAAAGTTGGAACAGAAATAAAAATAGCCCTTCATTAAAAGCAGCCCTATCTGCTGTACCTATGGCATACTAGACTTATTTAAATAACACTGAGGATTCTTGGGGAAAAAAGAACCCAGAGATGCAGCTATTATTTCTGCTGTAGTGTGGCGAGGACTTTGCTGCTGTGAATAATAACAGCCATGTTGACGGGTAGACCTAAATTAAAAGTGAAAGAGGTTACTCATTCATTGCAAAATCCATCTTAATGTGAAGATGAGGGAGTTTGGGGAGTCTTTTCATTTTATTTTTGCTTTTAGGTCTACTATGTACTATTCAGGGCCTTTTTAAGGTTGGAAAACTGTTAATAATACGACAGGTCAGCAAACTTTTAAACAATTCGAGTTCCTTTTTGAATTCTCTACTAGGCAATTATAAACTCTGTGGGGGATTTTCCTTGGTGCAAAATGCCACATCTTATGTCTAAAAGAAGGTAATGACTTTTTTCTTCATGTATTTTTTTCACATCTATTGGTCAATATTCATGAAAGTGGTTCCCTGCTGTGACATCGGAGGAATTAGGAAATATCCTTGGTATTTGAGATACTAGAATGCTAACCAGTGACAAGCATCAACTGATACAGGGACTTAGGGGAGTATAAGCAGCGTATTTGAATGAGCAGAGCTAGAGGGTGAATGTGGGTCAGTGGAACAAAGTGCCCAAGCTGTTCTGTGTGGTTTGAATGGTTCCATGGCTTCAGGGATTACTCTGGTACTGATGTTGAGTGCACTACTTGTGTCCCACACATGACTCACTGAAGTACTACTTCATTGGAATTCCCCCTTGTCCATAGCCACACGAGTGGCTTAAAAAATGTTTCCCAGTTTGCTACCATCAGGAGGTTTAAAACCCACCCTGCTACCCTGTAGCCCCCACTTGCAAAGATGAACCTGTGTGCTGGACAATTTCAGCAGGTGTTCCATGAGGAACATAGTTGAAATGAAGATGTATTTATTAAGCCCAGATTTTGTCTTCCTGCCCTTTAAGTGAAGGCGGCATTCCCATGACAGATTAGGAGTAAGATGTTTGAGGAACCAGCGTATGATTTGGGTTTCTGTCCTTATGTAGTGGGTTTTCTAAGTTGCAGAGTACTCAAGATATGGGTATGTGAACAACCTCTGAAGTCCTGTAGCCACAGAAACATGTGCTGTGCCTGAGGTAGCTGTCTGCCTAAATAACTTGATTATTTAAATCAAACGCCATGGTGCAGGAGGAAGTGCAGAAAAAGTTTTCCACTCTACCTATCAAAATGTAATAGTATGACTGACTGCAGGTTTAAAGAGGGAGGGAGTGATAAGGCGTAAGTAAGGAGAAAAGAGTTTGCTTCCATTTTGAATTACGTAGAAAGTAATTAAATGAAGCAAAGTTACAGAATCGGCTGGTTCATGCGTCTAAAGATATTGTTCCAAACACAAATAATGGAGAACGGGTCCTGAAATATCCTTGAAATTAGGCTCTATAAAAAGGCCTTTTTATTTACTTTGTTTTCCCTTTAGAAAAAAAGTAAGTTTGTTTTCTGCTGTATGTAAATGCATATGTGTGCTCAGTGGTCCTGATAGATTTCCTTTGCTTTCATTGGTGTCATTTCCTGAGGAGGGGAGTATGAATTTTGAACCTATTTTGAACTTTGTGTGTTGGTAATTTACTCAAGAAGGTGAACTGTTAAAAAGCTTTCATCTTCCATTATTATGGGTCCTTGAAAGCAGAAGTCTTCACAGCAGTATGCTGAGAATGTCAGAAGGAATCTGTCCTTTAGTCCTTCTCTTGGATAAATAGCTGTGGTGTTCAGGAAAATGCAATCTGAAGTCTGGCTAAGGAAATGAAAAAGCAAACAAATAGCAGCTTTATTTTTGAGGAGGAAAGGTACTTGGAACACTTAAGGATCTGCAACAAGAAAGAGAAATAAGGCTAATAAATAGTAAGATTATGCATCAGCATTCAGTTAAAAAAACCCCTGACATTCGATAAACATAATTCTAACATGTCAGGAAAAACAAGTACCCTGGATTTAGTTGTAGCTGGTTTTGGGAGTAGCATCTGAACTTTGAACTAGAAGGTCATTTATCAAGACCAAGAACATGTAAATAAAATATAATTTTTCTTTTAAGAAAAGTTATCCAATGCCTTATTGCTGTGAGGACCATTAGTCTTTCCACTTGAGTATTTCAGTTCAACCAGGCCAGTATTTCTAATGGGCAGAAAAATTTCTTGGCACTCTTGGAGTTTTATCTTTACATTTTTTTTCATACAGAAGAAAATATGTGAAACATAATTTTATTGTTTCAGCAATTCTGAAGAAGAGAAGTAAGGAAATAGTGCAGGAAGCTTCGAGTGACTGTATGACAGGCAAAGCATTTAATATTTTCTGTAAGTTCAGGTTAAAAATTGGTGCATAGTGAACAGGTTGGGACAAAATGGAGTGCATGCTGCTTTGAAGTCAAAGATTCAGTGAGAGTACTACCAACTTACGTTAATCGGGTATAACATATATTGTTAGTTGTGTTTTTTCCTTTTCTTCATCCCAGCCCAATGTTTATTAGAGGCCTCTGGTGCCTGAAAGTTGGTCTATGTGCAAAATCACAGAAAGAAAAAGTAGATTTAAAAGCTTTCCAGTAGCTGTGATGAGAAATGCAGAGTGGTGTCATATTTTGATGAGTTCATACCTAGTGCAACACTTTCTGGCTGGAATCTTGTGAAATAGTAGGACAGGGGGGTTTTTTCCCCCTGTGTGTGTCAGGGCAAATCTGTAATCACAACAGCAGCAGTGGATGCATGCTATGGAACACTACTGGAAATGAAAAGAAGATCTCTTTTTAGTTCTGCTATTTGTTGTAATTTTGCATGTGTTATGAATGGCTCTCACTGTCCCACATATTTCCCTTCTCTGTACACTTGCACACAAGTCCAGGATTAGCCAGTTGCCCAGACTGACAGGGTATTTCTTTTATTGAGTCACAGCCCTGCTAGCGTCAGATCTGAGATCTGAAGACAAACCTTGTCTGTTGCTTGGGAATATGAACAGAAGAAAAGTTTTCATTTTTTTTTCTGGTTTAAAATAATTTCCAACAAGTTGATATGAATACATTTGCACCTGCTTTATAGATATGCATTTCACCATTTGTATTTTTTAAATATTGACAGCAAATTTTTGCTAGTGAGTGGTCTGTTAACATGAGTGTGTCATAACTATTATTCAGTAAGATGCTTGTGTTTAAGCCTGGTAATCACTCAAATGCTAAAGGCCACACTAGCTCAAATGCTAAATTTCTTCTGTTATTCTGGACTAATTGATTAGATAAATCATGTGGTACTACTGTTTCTACTCCAGAATTAGATGTCTTCCAGATCCACAGTCAGCTTTATCAAAAATTGCATCAACATTTCTACCATAAATAGTCATAAAAAAGTTAAGGCAGGAATATGCAAAATATTTTTTCCTCTCACAGCCATTCCTGAAAAAAAATGTTGTTTGCAAATTAAACCATAGAACTGTGTGGGGTTTTAATTTACAATCAAGCAATTCTAGTAACTTAAAAAAGGCTGAAAGGGATAAAAAAGTGAGTTACTGCTTCACCTTTAAGTGATTACCTAGAAACCTGTGTTTCTGTAGCTGAAGGTGTTTACTTCTGTGGTGTGTGAGCTTTAGCTGACAAATGGGGGACATGCTTGTGAATGTCTGCACAGCCATCGATTGTGACACCACTGCAGAGACAAAATAATCCAGTGACAGCTAGGTAGCTGGAAACAAGGGTCTCAAAGATGAGGCTTTGATACCAATGACAGAAGGATGTCAGTGGATTCTAAGTCGTCCCACAAGACTTGTCAGATGTGACACATTAAAATTAAAATTTAGTGAATGAAGATAAAACTTTAATGTAGCTTCAATGCCCTGACCTAGATAAAGTTGTTAATTTTTGATTTATAACCGGGTAGAGAATTTTATTCTGCATTCAGAAGAGAAAATTTTTCATTTCTGTGAAAAAAATAGTCTTCTTTAAATATGGAGAGTCTTAGACCAAACTGTTGTAATGTGACACAGTGGCACCAAACCTACTCAACCTCAGCATCGAGTTTAAGATTTAACATATCCTCTGGTCTCTGCCCATGCAAAACTTGGTTGTTTACTCTCCTCTGTGGACAAAACTGATTGTGAATACATGCAGTTTCAGATGCCTAACAACCTCTATGATTTTAGGTCTTAGATAGAATTCCTGCTTGCTTATATGAAGACTCAGTTTTTCCTCAAGCTCTTGCCTCTCATCTGTTGTCTCCTAGAACATCACCGTGCCAGGAGATCCAGTTACATACAGATGTCCCCTGACCTAGTTAATAGTCTGCTAATCACACAGCGAGCATTACAAATTTGGCAAATCCCACATCCTTCAGTTTAATCAAATGGATTATATTTAAGCAGGATCTTCTTACTCTAGGCTTTGAATGAGTTTGTTCTTTACCGCGGAGTAGAGCTGTACCGGGTTTGCACAGGACGTGCACAAACCACGAGCACCACGTCCGAAGGTCGGTGCTGGCGTTGCCTATGGCAGGCTGCTGGCGGGGTGAGGTGCTGCCCAGTGCCCCTGGAGCGCCCCAGGGACCACGAGGCTCATGGAGAACACGGGCTGGACAGGCTGCAAGAGGACAGGGTGGCAGGAATGGGACAGCTATAGTGTTGCATTGCCCTCTAGTGACAGGCTGCCTAATTAACTGGTTTCCACCTCGCCTTTTCAAGTTGTGCCAGTTGTTGCCTCCATTGGATTTGTAGGCATCCAGGCAGTGCAAACTAATGGCATGGCTCTGAAAATGAAATCCGGGAGTCCCTAAACTGAGATTTGGTTGTGTAGAGTCATGGCGAAAAGCTCAGGCCCATCATATGTTTCACGTTATTGGATTCCACACCAAAGAAACATCGATTTCCTACCTGCCACCATCACACATTCAGTCTGTCATGAAGAAGGGGATTTACCCCCTCTGTGCCTGTCATGCCATTAATACATATTTTTGAAAGCAAAAATGATCTCCTAGTTAAAGCTGGTCCAACAGCGGCTACAACTCTCTTCTCACCTACAGAATAGTACGTAAGAACTGGAAATATTCTCAGATTTTGTGGTATGGCCAATCACAACCCTTTTTTAATTTTTGCTAATTAGAAGTAAAGAAGCTGAATCTGCCATCACCAGTGATTCACAAAAATCTAGTATTAAGAAGGGCTTTAGGACTTCACATATGGAGGAAAAAAAGCAATATAAAGTGGCCATCAAGGCAAGGTTTTTACAAAATCAGTGAGGTTATGTTTTAAAAAATTACCTTATTTTTTTGCTTACTTTCATAATATCTTTGAATTATGGACATTTCTTGGCAGCTTCTTAAGCTGTATGATACAATTCCAGACAATTAGAGAGTAGGTCAAAGGAGAGAGATTGATTTTATGATGATTTTTTGAAGGTTATATATCTATTTTTGTTCCATACTGGCACAAAGTCACAGCCTTATAATTCTGTTATGTGAAAATGTTTGACTCAAAATGTCAGTTTTCAAATTGAGAAGGAAGTGTTTTGATTCCTTTTTTTTTTTCTTTGTTTTCCTTTTGAAATTGGCACAGACCTCCTTTAAAATGTCATTAAAATGAATGCTTCTCTGCAGAATATTTTAGACTTATGAAAAAATAGTTTGATTGACTTTAATCTACATGGCTATTTCACTGTTCTAAAGTCCTGTTAAAGAAAATGCTCATTTTGTAATTACTGTTTACATTTTCTGATTTATTACTAGTTTCTTTCTCTCAGTCTTTCCAGATTTGTATCTGAAGTTTCAAAAATTGAGTCCTCTACACTTTGGGACAACACAAAGCAATTAAGTCATAGCCTCATTGCAGTCAGCGGCAAATTAATGCTTCATTGGATCACAAATTTCAACTGTAATGGTATCCCAAAGGGCATTAAATCCTCTATCCGTTATTTGTATTTGAGCGATGTTGTCCTAGACTCATCCTGCAGATTATTTTACCTTGCCTTCTCTTATGGCATAGAAGCAAAAATAAGACCTTGGTTTTTTCTTAGTAATGAGCTACTTCCCAATGTGCCAAGCTGAAACTTCTTTCAGACAAACAACCTAGAGGAAGAACCTATATGTAAGAGTTAAATTTTTGATTTATCCATCTTTGCAGAAACATTACTTGAAGAGAAGCTTTTTGAGGTACTCTGTTTATGGCTGAGATGAGAAAGAGCGAGTGCCACAAAATCAAAATATGGAGGAACTCAGCGGCACAAAAAAAGAAGAGAATAATATCCATATGCCAGCTTTGCCTTTCACCTCTGGGTTTGTCTGTTCTTTCTTGTTCCACTGATTGCAAAAAGCACTCCTCTGAGCATGTGGAGGTGAGACTCAATTGTTTCAAGCTGAAGTTATGGGAAACCATGTAGGTTTATGTTTTAATTATGAAGACATAGTATTTTAAAGGTGTTTCCATTGTGTATTTATTTCTGCTTGGTCATTATCTTCCCAACTTTAAAATAATTCATTTAATTGAGTGAAATCATTACTCTGTCTGGATATGTGTGTGACATATTTTTATGTGTCTGTGATACTCTAAAGATAAATAGAAAAATACTCAAGGTTGGGAAAATTCTAAAGATAAATAGAAAAATACTCAAGGTTTGGAAAATTCTCCTAGCACAAAACTCTTTCAGAAGGCTTCAGTCTTTCCTTAGAAGACAATTGGGACACTGAGGCCATTTAGACTGTGTTCATGTTTAGCTATATCTGAAATACTGTTTTAAAGGACTGGCAGTATATTTCCAATAATTTCTGTGTTCTGTTGCTCTTACCTGCATGCTATGATTCTTCTTTGACAGTACTGAAAAATAGTCAGCCTCTTTTCCTAATATCTAGCTCACTTGGAGGAGCTACTGCTTAATTTTGTTTTGGTGATAAATTCTTTTAATCTTCAAGGCTTAAGCTTTGGAAAGTCAAAATCAGAAAGAGGAACAGGTTGACACATATATGGTGACTGTGGATATTGCCATGTCACTGGTGGACATATATAGTACATTTGAGTCAGACCACCTCTTTTGCAACACTCAGAGGAAAGAGGCCGGTGTCTGAAAACCAGAGATAAATGATGAGATGGTAAATGGTCATAAGTGCTTAGGCAGTTGGACTTAGTTTGGAGAAGAGTAGACTCGGGAGACAAAAACTGAGAGTAGATTTAGATTAGATATTAGGAACAATTCTTTACTGTGAGAGTAATGAGGTGCAGAAATAGGTTGCCCAAAGAAGTTGTGGATGCTCCATTCCTTGTAGGGTTCAAGGCCAGGTTGAATGGGGTCCTGAGCAATATGGTCTAGTGAAAGCTGTCTCTGCCAGATTGGAACTAGGTGATCTTTAAGGTGCCCTTCAACCCAGACCATTTAATGATTTTATGATAAAGTGTGCCCACCTCGCACTGGCGAATGATGAACGTATGCTGAGAGTGAGAGACTCACTTTTCACCATAAACAGCAGCAGATAGTTTAAAGCATGATGCAACCAAAAACCTAGTGACTGCAAGGGAGCCATACCCCTAGTGAAATTCTGACCAGAAAGGTAGAAAAAATGTGTGAAGAACTGCAATCCTAATGCCTATACAATATAGATTAATGAACTAAAGGTTAACACTTCCCCTACACAAGTTGTTAAAGCTATTAACTCTACTAACTCTTCTGTGTGGAGTAAACAGTCAAGTCCTTATTCTGCTTTCCTCTGGTCCTTATTGAGGCCTTTAAATCTTTGGCTCTAAGGACGGGGTAAGCTGAGCCTCAGCTCTTTCTGTTTCCAACCGAGCACTTCTTCTTTTCTCCATCAGTGCAAAACCTCGACTTATTAGGAAGGTCTCTCTTGCAGCAGTGTCTGAATGTACAAATTTGCTCACAATCACAGCTGGAGTGGCTTAGAGTGGAGATGGGTCATGCTGGGATCTTTCACTTTGGCACCAATTAAATTTTTCTGTGAAAGCAGAGGAGGAAGTATGAGTATGCGTTTTAAAGTCAATAGAAGCTGCAGAGCACAGAACAACTTGTCTTTTCATATGCTGTTCTTTGTAGATACAATATTGTTAAGAAGTGAAACTCATGCCTAGCCCTAGGGCTTAGTTGCCTGTCTGTACTGTCAAATCTGTCCAACTAGGAGAAAAACATCTGAAAATAAGGCCCAAGAATGTTTTGAAGAATGTGCTATTAGGGTAAGCCATGGCAAGTCTTTGTAATGATCAAACTGGAGCATCTTAATATGCAATGTTTGAAAACACTAAAATGAGATGTACTTCATGGGCTTTTAAAACCTTCCTGCTTAATACAATTCAGAGACAATACTGGACCTCAGTGAGCCTTGGCATAATGATCCTTTAAACTTCAAAAAAAAAAAAAATACTAGAAATGCAATGATACAGAAATACTAATGAGTTGGCGGTGAACTTGCTTCAGAATTTAGCAATTCAGGACATATGCTTTCTTATGACTTTGGTAGCATGCCCTGAAAATTTAATTATAAAACAGCTAATCTGTTAAATGTTTTACTCAGAGTTAATAGATGTTGAAGCCTGGGTTTTAATTTCTTTTTGCCCACAAACAGGCAAAATTTGCCTACTTTGGCTGTGGTTGTGCTTTGAATTCTTAGGTTCATTCCAAATCTCAAGAAAAGCTGTTAATTTAGTTGAAGTTCAAAACAAGAACCTTGTCAAGTCAGATCTAAAATAAAAGCTTAAGGGGTTTTGCATGATTGATTGACAATTTGCAATACTGTACTAGATCATGATAGTTACCACTTAATTTTCTGCAGTGACATGGAAAACCGTGATTTTTAAAACAGTTTTGCTACCCAGTAATTGACTAGTTTCAGATCAAGAGAAGGAATCTGACTGTTCATCTGAATGTTTCACAGAAAGTGGCCTAATTTGCTCTTTACAGGCAGAAAATGTTGCTTCAAGAGCAAGTACAGGCAGTGCAATACACAGCCAAGTGGCATTTTTACCGGATTAGACTTTGGTTAGTTCAGACTTTTTGTGCCATGGAGTATGAATGTGAAGTTGTAAGCTCACATGTCTGATATTTACACCATCAGAAGTTAGAATTAGTGGATGTTTGCTCTAGAAGTATTTGCTCCCAATTGAGAATTGACAGAACAATGTATGACTCATTTGATCAATCACAGCCAATACAGCTAAAATGATAAATATCGAGCACTTCATAGAGTAGCTTTTGATGCATCTGGAGATAATCTCCCTTCTAAGTAATTGTTTGGATAATTGTGTTGTATAATTGTTTTGGATAATTATCTGAGTAATGAACATATTTAGAGAAACTGTGGTTTTCTCTTACTGTATAATGAACGTAGAAGTTACCAATTAATATGATAATCTATTGGTTTTGGTCAGTGAGTAATTTATTTTAAATTGCAGTGGAGAAAAAGAATGCTAATTTTCCTTTTGAATTAAACTGCTATACCAATTTTTTGCACAAGCACTCACATTTGAACCATGCTGCCCTGTTTTCTATTTTCTTTACCTTTAATTTTCTATGGAGAAGTTTAAAGCAAATAGGCAGTTGTGCTTTATGGTTAACTGGCAGTGTGATCTCTGCAGTCATGTCAGTTTTTTAGAGGCATGTGCTCAGCAGAGGTCCAGACTTTGTGCTTTGTCTCTCCTTTGTGTGAGGATTTTGATTTTGCTGTAATTGTTTGGGAATTAGATTGTGATGTGGAATGAGTCATCTCCACAGGCCATAGACCATGGATGTCTTTGCAGTTTCTTTCTCAAATAATTGCCACTGTTTGCCTTTTTTAGTATGTATTTATTATTTCTGTGGGGTGACAAGGTAAAGTAGCTGTGTGATGCTGCTGTCAGTTATCCTGGAGGAGCAGAGGAGGAGGGAAAGCTAGAAGCTCTTGTTGTCAGACATATACCAGGGTTCCTCCAAAGCTCTGCTAAATCAAGTTTACTGGGTTAAAATTGAAGGCCATGGAAGCTCAGCTGGGTAAAAGCAAACGCAGGAAAAAGTCATAGAACTGACTTTGAAAAGCCTTTGAATTTTAGTCTAAACTGCAAAGTATAAAGATGAATGTACAAGAATTATGAAGGAAAGTAGTTGCAAAACTGTCTTGGTTTACACAGCTTTAAAAATGTCGTGCCTATCTTATTCTCCAATTTACTGGCAGTGGGGAGACTTCTCTGCAGTTGTTCAGCTGAAGAGGATTACTTTCCCGGCATTACCAAGCCTGCTGATGCATGGTCTACACCAATCAACACCACTTGGTTTATTTGAAATAAAAAATCACAGTCTGAATCACTTGTTCACTTGCCATGAGCTTGTACAGTAGGCAGGTGGGCAGCAGGGACACGAGTGCAAGAGAAGGAGTTGCTCTCCTCTTGGAGTGGTGTAAGGGCAAGACCAGCCAGGCTGGAGGCACGTTCATCTCTGTGCAAGAGTAAATGGAAAACCCTTCCCTATTCTCACTGGGCCTCTCAGCTGCTTGGGCCTGACATCCCTTTGCTGTGTATTGCCTTACATCAGCAGAAGCTCCTGGTACTGTGACAGCTGGTGGCTTGTGGAAATATCTGTCTTGGAGTGCAATGAAGAAGGTATGTCCTGCCTTGGCTCTAGAAGATGGGAGATGGGAGCACATCTGCTGCCTTCCCCCCAGGGATGATACCTGCCTGGCTCAAAAGTGACTGATGCTGAAAGAAGGTAGCACCCTCTGGATGCTACCTCCTGCACAGAACATGCAGTGCTGCTGTTTCACAAGCCCAGTGCTGTGTTTTGTCACCTTAGAGTGTAACTGAGGTCCTCTCTTGCTGTGTGGTACAGGGGTATATCAGGTTGCATTCACAACATGAGTTAGCTGGGAGTACATATACCTAGAGATTTGGCATGTTTGGATGGTAACTCTTTCCTGACTTAGTTCAATAAATAAGAAAAAGCAATCTTATGGCAATGTGTATGCTGAAGCATTAAATACAACAATTTTTCCAGTAATATGAATAACTAAATTACTATTGCCACACATTTATTTACTGTTCTTTATGCGCTCTGAACAGCTAAGGTTTTTCAAAAGAAAAGGTTTTAACAGAGAAGGTAATCTAAGCACTGAGAGAAATAATTATATTCTTCTGCATTACTGCTAAGCTAAGCAGGGTTTAATTGTGTTTGATTCTTTTAAATTTGCAATGTACCGAGGGTATTGATATTCACTTTTTTGTAAGTGTATATTTGTATGTGGGTATTTTTGTATCCACTGAGTAGAAGTTTAGTAGCTAAACAAGCTAAAATCAACCTGTAAATTCATGGAAGCGTAATACAGTTACAATTTAATTCAGTTAATATACACTCAGAGTCCCTTGTGCTTTGATCCCTGCTGGCATTATCCATTTCTAATAGTAGGGCAGTTGACTGAGCTATTGATGACTGATGGGCACAGTGGGACATCTGAAGATTTATATATAAGATCCCTGCTCTAGTTTCTGTCTCACTTCTTAACAGGGTTGATGCACATCTCAGAAATGGAATACAATTTTGAACCAATGGAGGCCTATTAATACCTGATCCTCAAAAAAGGGTTGTGGAAACGCCACTGCCAGAATGGAAATAAAGAGAGTAAAGTACCAAAAAGCTTCCTAGGGCATATTTTAAGCAAAATGTGAATATCCATGGATGTGAAGGAGGAAAGCTGAAAGAAAGGAAATCTGTCCATGTAATGCCAATTTACAAATATCTGACATTCACATAATGTTACCATGGAACTATAACTGAAATACTCTACCCTTTGTAATATTGCTTTGGACAACGCTACAAGGTACTGGGGAAAATAAAAAAACTATTGGATAGAAGGACTGCAGACCAGTGTTCTGGCCTTTCTTCTTAAAGCAGAGGTATCCCTGTAAACAACCACACCTTCACACCCAAGTATCTCAGTCATAGTCACAGTCATAGGGCATCTGAGAGGGCTTCAGAACTTGGCAGAAAGCCAGATGGGCTTTTCCAGACCTTCTTTCACCTCAGAGAAGATCTGCAGTTATGTGAGGCAGTGGCTAAACTAACTTTTTGAATTCCATCTCAGTGTTATGTATAATGAGGAGTAATAATATCCTCTTAATAGCTGTTTCAGAGGGGGCCAGTGTCTCTGGGTATGCTGCAGTGACTAGTAAAAGCTGGTGGCTTCCAAAAGCTCTGAGAGGCTTTGACAAAAGTGTCTTTCTTCAAGTTCCAAGGAACTGGTACTGAATTCCCAAAGATATTAGCTCCCTTCTTCCTTTTCCCCTGAGAAAGACAAATCATATGCTTGACCCTTCCCCCGCATATAAAAAGTACATGAAAAAATAATTGGATTGACAGCGTGGAATTCCTTCCTTCCTGTGCTGATAGGATAATACAAACCCCTCAGAAGCATTCTGATAACATTCAGTAGAGCTAATTTAATAGTAATTGAATTCTTGAAAGTTCTCATTAGGATGCTGAAAGCAAGCATCTGTGTAATATGAGTATGGTCAGCATCACAGAGGAGCATGGGGAACTTAGTGAAGCTGCTTATTCTTCATAAAAACAAGACTACTTACTTTGCTTCTTAGTGACTTAATGCAAATACATTTGGAAGGGTTTCACTGGGGAAAGAAGAGAGAGAGAGAAAAAAAATTCACATTGTTTTCTTTGCCAGAAATCTAATGGTGTATGTGCAGCTCTATATATTCTCGGCATATACTAGGCCTCATCAAAAGGTGTTGTACTCCCTCTATCTTAAATTTGCCTCTTTATGTTATGCTTCTGGTATTGTTCCAGTTCATCATATGCTTAGATGACTCAGAGTGCAAGCATTGTGGTATTTAACATAATATATTTTCCTCTTTTTAAATTAGTCTGCAGAGTATGATGTGAAATACAATTCACAATTAGCATTTCAACACTATTAAATCCAGCTTGAAGTGTTTTGATGGAAATGGCAATCTGTTTTATTCTTCAGATTTCCCTAAACAAAGCAAGTATATCAATAGCTGATTGTGTATATTATATAGAATTAACTGGTGTCTTTCAAATACAATAATATTTAAGGATTATTCTTTCATAAGCCACTAGCAGTTAAAGAACCAGTCTCACTTCTTCCAACAGGATCAGATTGTAGTGGGTTTGGTATGCTTCTGATTTATCTCCATCACTTCTGTTGGAGATGCTTGCTTATAACCTACAACAATAAGATGACAGAAGACTAAGTGGGCTGACTGACATGGTGCCGGTTTGTTTTTGATAGTCAGACTTGTTGCCATGTCCATGTTGTTTGAGAATCCCTTCCATGTTTGTGATTTACATTGATCTCTGATGAGGCCTGAGGGACAGAAGAAATCTTTAGCTGCAAGAGCTAAGGAGAAGCTAATAGCACATGTAGACATTTTAAATGGGTGCAAACTGTTGAAAAAGAAGGAGGCATGGCTCTGAAGAAATGCTACAATAGAAGAAATGGACGAGTTGCATGGGATTAAAAAAAAAACAACAAACGAAAAATGAAGTAGAGACAGTGTTCAGGTGAAACAGTGAGAAAGATGAAAAGAGCAATGATCTAATAGACCATCCCTCAAAAGCAACATGAAAGTTATATGGAGGGGACACTGTGGGGTCACTGAGTGAAGGGCATTGCTCTCTCTCATTAGCTCCACTGTGTGCAGTGGTGTTGATGCAGCAATGTGAGTGACCAGTAGTGGTACCAGGGCTGTCTGATGATCAAAGATGATATATATAAGGTCTCTCTCCCATCTAACATTGCCTGTGAATACACAGTAGGTGCGATGACTTGTGGAAATTCTGAACTAACCAAACCTATGTGTATCTTCTTGTAGAATTTGCAAATATTAAATCCTAGTATATCTTTTTGTCATCTACTGAGCAAAAATATGAGATGCAACTGGCAGACTGCAGGTGATTTAGTTGAGTTGTGTCTGCCATCTGGACTGAGGGTTCTTTGTTTCAAGCTAAGATCTCTCTACCTATGAAATTTTCTTGATTGATTGGTTTCAATCAAATAGTGCTTAAAACCGCGCTGGTGGGATTTTCACACACTCCAGAAAAAGCTATTCTACTGGCTTAACCAATACCAAAAACTTCTCAAGGCCTTTTTCTGCAATCTAAACTTTTGGTATTTCTTCTGATTAATAGGGAACATCTTTCCTTTTGTACCTTGAACACATTCTTACCCAGATAAAACAATTGCAGTAGTTTTCTTTATTTTTTTTCCAGGGATCAAATTTCTTTCACTTTATTCAGCATTTTTCTCTGGGTTCTCTTTTAATTGTCTACATGCTTCTTGGAAGGTGATACCCAACACCTGACACATCAGTCCTGCTGAGACTCCAATGCTGGTGAGGAAAGTAGGAAAGAGGATTATTTTGTACCTCTTAGAGATTGTACTCCTGTTTGTATTCGGAGTCTAAGCTCCCAATATAAGGAACATTAATTTCCGTAGCAGTAGATCAGTGCTGAGTCATCTTCTGTTTGCTCCTCCGGATCTTTTCCGGCATGGCTGCTGCCATGGTCAGTTGTTTCCTATGTTGTATTTGTATGCACTATTCTAGAGCCAGAATTTACACTTAATGAATTGTATCTTTCTGGACCATTTCTCCAGTTTGTCAAGAACATCTTGCATTTAATGTCTCCCAGTATCTGCAGTCCTACACATCCTTTTGTCATTTAACAAAGCA
The DNA here is from genome assembly GCA_013399895.1 of Serilophus lunatus. Classification (NCBI taxonomy): domain Eukaryota; kingdom Metazoa; phylum Chordata; class Aves; order Passeriformes; family Eurylaimidae; genus Serilophus; species Serilophus lunatus. Next base: position 559,140 of record VXBA01002512.1, read on the forward strand.
TGGCCTCTACTATGCTTGGGTTATCAAGAAAATGTTGAATATACAAGGCCCCATTATTACTGACAAGTAAGTAACCCTACTAGGAATCTAATTCACTTGCTCAGTCTGAGACCTTTCTGAACCACAGGGGTGAGAGAAGATCACTTTTGATCTTAACTAAAGCAATAATGTAATTGCATGCCAGGAAAATGGTAATAAAAGGAAGGAGATAAGGAAAAAATGGAAATCGTTGTGTAAGTGGTCAGTTAGTTTTGCTTTGCAGTAGTTTTAGCAGCTAAATAGCTCATGACTATCCTCTGTCTTTTCTTCATTTGCTTTTAATTTTGTCCTTATAATTCCTTTTGACTATAATACTGTTTCCTATCAAGCAGTTTCCTATCCTTCAGTCAGAAGGAACTGATGGACTTAGAGATTCCAAAAGCAGCAAAATCTGTTTCCTGCCTCTAACTTAGAACTAATAATTGACAAGCCTCGAATAGGACCCTCAAATCATAGAATCATAGAATGATTCCAACACCTTACTACAGACACCTTCCACTAGACCAGATTGCCCAGGGCCCCACTCAAGCTGACCTTGAACATTTCCAGGGATGGGGCATTCACAGCTTCTCTGAGCAATCTGTTCCAGTGCCTCACCACCTCACAGTGAAGAATTTTTTTCTAATGTCTAAGCTTAACCTTCCCTCTCTCAGTTTGAAGCCATTCCCCTTGCCCTGTCACCATAGTTTCCCAGGCCTTCTCTTCTCCACGCCAAACTCCTTCAGCCTGTCTTCTGATCACTTCTTGCCCTCCTCTGGACTCACTCATCAGGTCCTCATCCTTCTTATGTTGGGGACCCCAGAACTGGACACAGTACTGCAGGTTGTGTCTCATGAGAGCAGAGTAGAGGGGCAGAAATTCCCTCTCAGCCTGCTGCCCACATTGCTTTTGATGCAGCCCAGAACATGGTTGTCCTTCTGGGCTGCAAGCACACATTGCCAGCTCACATCCAGCTTCTCATCCACCAACACCCCAAGTCCTTCTCAGGATGCTCTCAATCCATTCTCTGCCCAGCATGTATATGCTGGAGATTGTCCTCACCCACATGCAGGACCAGGCATTTGGCCTCTCTGAACTTCATTAATTCACATGGGTCCACCTCTAAAGCCTGTCAGAGTCCCTCCAGATGGCATCCCTTCCCTCCAGCATCTTGAATTCATCACACAGCCTGAAATTGTTTGTATCTTGCTGAGATCACATTCAAACCCACTGTCCCTGTCACCAACAAAGATGTCAGGCAATGCTGATCCTAACACTGACCCCTGAGGAACACCACTTGTCACTGTCTCTACTTGGACATTGAGCCATTGACTGTAGCTCATTGAGTGTCACCATTCAGCAAATTTCTTATCCACTGAGTGGTCCATGATCATGAAGATTTTTGCAGATTAAGAACTTGAGTTTCTACAAAGTATTTTTTGATGTCCTGCAACCAGGAGAATGCAACAACAGAGCTCATTATGAGGTTGAACTGGAGTCTGAATTCAGCAGAAAGACAACACAAGACATGAATTGCCACAATTAGTATGACAAATAAAACCCTATGATAACTCAAGCATAAAATACCAAAAGCAGCTACCACAGCTTTGAAGCATAGAAAAGATCAAATGGCTCAGAAAACATATAAAAAATTGAAATTAGTGTAATTGAAGAACTGGGTATAGTAAGTAGTATATGAAGAATGAATGCTTTTTATCTGAATTGTATGACACAAATCAAAATGTGCTGCAGTTCAGAGCATCCTTGAAGTATACAGGCTCCATACTCTCCCCCTACTTAATTTTATTTTAGATTCAACCCCTCTGGAGGATTCCTGCAGTGCGTTTAATGTATTATGGAAGTTTTCTTCGTAGTGGATAAAGCCTGTGTTTAGCACTATGTGGACTAAGGAACCTCCAAGGATCTGATAGTTGCACAGTCTGATACAGTGAGAGGCATATACAGATTCCAAGTTTAAAAAAATTGTTTGCTATTAGTAGTAAATAATACCAGTTTACTAGTATCATACATAGGATGAGGCAGTTCTGTAAGTCTCAAAAATAGCAATATATCAACAAATCAAAAAGCAAACAACCAGCAATCTTGTATTACTGTTCCAGTCACCTTGTTGTTTCACCCTTATTATTCTTCTGTTAATGTCTTGAGAAGCTTTTCTTCCTTGTCCCTATCCTTCAGAGTCAGATAGTCTTTTGTGTAGGATTTCTGCATTCTGAGCCTTCAAAATATCAGGTGCTTTAGTCCATGCTAATGATTTGACCTCTATCTATCAGTGTGGAGAGAGTGACACCACTGCAGAATAATTTTAGGGCACATAAGGTGAATGAATTGCTGCCTTGGAAGTGTGTGTGGCTTTCCCATCCCCTTCTCCAGGTTAGGAGAGACTGAGTGCATGCCTCTTGATCTCCACCTCACCCTCCAAGCTGTTCACCTTTCTCTGTTTAGCAGCTCTGAGCATTCATGTTAACTGATTCTAAGGTCCAAGGCCTTTTTGCTTTTAAAGCCTGCTAAGTGATTATGATAGCCTCGTGCTGAAGAAATTACACTCCTCATAGTGTGAAAGTCTTACACATTTGACAAGATATGTGTATATAGTAAGAGTAGTAAAAAATTTATATAAAGTAAGAGTAAAATGACTAAAGAAAGAAGTGCATTCCCTCAGCTCTGAGGTTGCATTTCATTTGGGGCATTAATTTTCCAGAATTATCTAAGCTGATACTTACACTGTCGTTTGCAAAGTGGCTTTGCCATTACAGTAATTTCAGTGGAGAGAGACATTAGTCTGTCTCATAATCTGCATATTCTGTATGTGTGAGCATTACACAGCATGCAGGTGAATAGGGGAGCTATTATATATTATTTCTGATAAAAGTAAAATTAAAACTTGTGGTAAGAATATTTCTTTGCCTGAGCACTCCAGGTCTCTGGGGCTGAGTGCTTCCAGTTATGTTTTCTTGTGCTAGAACTCAGTTTGGGAAAACTTTGTCTCTCAGCTTAACATTTTTTGCCTCCTAAAGAAGGCAGCATATTAACCAGGAGGCATGATGTATGTTTTTTATCCATACTTCAAAGCAGTAAGGTTGCCAGGGTTTGTCCCATAGCTGGAGAAGAAAAACTTGCTCGTAGTGGATCCTTCGGAGTGAATCCCTTTGCCTGCTCTGCTCCTGCAGAGCTCACCCTGTCCTCCTCATCTTCACGTCGTGTAATCTCCTTTATCATGATACTAAACAACATTCTGTTTTTCAGCTCTGACTTCTCCAAGCAGCATTTTATGCCAGTCTGCAATACAACCACTTCCTTTGTTTCACTGGAATGTGATTTATAATATTAAGTGGGAAGTGCGCATAATACAGCACAGAATAAATATTCTAGTTTTGAGATTAATCAGCTTCATTGCTCATATTTTTTTTACCTCTTAGTCTTTGGACTAATTCTGCACATATGAAAATAGCCAAATTCATGGCCTTTAGTTTTTGAGCCAATGGTTGCTCTAATCCCTTGCTAAAAGTGATCTTTTTCACCTGCTTTTGCTGGTTGATACAAAACTGAGCATAACTTGGGACTCTGCAGAATTTTAGTTCCCCAAATTGATTTCTGAATAAAGACTTGTCTGCAAGATATAAAATATCTTGACTGTTTTTTCTTCCCATTTTGCCTGGTTTGCAATGATTACACTTCAAGTCTTGGTGCATACTCTGACTTTTTCCATCCCATAATGCTGCAATAACCTCTGACTAAGAGCATCATTTTTGTTCACCTTATAGCATATTTTTGTGAATGTTCCTTCATTGCTTCCACTTCTTGATGCCTTCTTAAGTGCATACATTTCCTTCCTCTTTCTGTGTCTGATGCCCTTGACATTTAATGCTTTTCATTCTCTAATGTTATCTGCTTACTGGGTGTTCAGTGTATTCAGCATACAGGGGACACAGTTTGCACTTAATTTCTGGCTTGTCTCTGATATCTACACTTTTAACAGTCTGTCAGCTCCAACAAGTTGTTTTTCACCTGAGTGGATTTTGGTTGGATGTGGTTCTGATGAAATTCTCAACCCTTTAAAAGTTGCACTATGGGCTGATAACATACATAGATTATTTTCTCACTTAAGGATGTAAAAATTGGAGAGGTTTTTGAAAAGTTTCTCATTGGATAAAGCATTTGTATTTATAAGTAATAAAATTTTCTTTAAAATATCACCTTCAATGAAATCTAATAAAGGAAAAACAATGAAAATCTCATTTTCAGTCTTATCCATAATGAAATGCTGTGGTTTCTCATTTAAAAATACTTCTTATTTTTGCAACCTATAGTCTGAACATAATATTAAATTAAAATTTGAACAAAAATATTCATTTTTTGAAGAGGAACATATTAGTTTATCCAATTATTTTTGTTTTATTAAATTTCCTTACAAATAAAATTCAGCTTTTCCTTTTGCCCTATCATAATGAAAACCAATCTGGTGTTTTCCAGTAGAACTGAAAGTCTGTGTTCAGATCAGCATGCACTGACTTTATTTGCTCAGGATTGTAGGTTAATTTTATCTGTCATGCTATGTTGAGTAGGTTCAACATAAAAATGGTGACTGTTTTTGGATATATATGTTATTGGCATTTGGAAAGGGGGAGAGATTTTGCCCACAGCTGTGGTCTTTTCTGGGTTAGTACTTCCCGACGGTGGTTACCCATGTGCCTCAACTGTACTGAAAGTTACTTTTCTGATTTTTTTCTGCTCATTATGTTCAGTCTACTGGTTCTCTTGCTTATTTTTTCGTAATTTACATAGATGCATGGAAAATTTTATTCTCCTTTCTGTTGTTTTTCTGTAATGGAAAGCAATTTATGAGTGATCACACCAAATTTCCATTTAGATTATTAGTGATCTCCTTGGTGAAAAAAGAAATTAACAATGGAAGGAGATATATGATGAGAACCAGTGTTGCTTGATAAAGAATGCTGATTTTTGGAGATGTAGTTAAAAATTGCAGTATTTGGAAGGTCTGAAAATGGAAGAAAAAGAGGATCTCTTTAGTGCGGTAGATCAATGTGGCTTCAAGTCATAGTAATTAAAGGCCTGGCCCGTTGAAACCAGATTTATAAGTCTGCATATTGCAGTAGGGGGACATTCAGTCATGATATTATGGGAGATGTTACTGCACATCAAAAATAAACTGGGAATCTCAGTGATGCCTCACGGTTTCCTACTTTTCAGTTTTACATATCCACTTGAAATTTACATCTTTATTTTTCTGTAACTCTTGCTTGTAATAAACTATCTTTTCTCTGCTTGTGGAGTTTACTTGTAGTACTAGGACATCAGATATCAGTCGATCTAATGAATGCAGATGACCATGAATCTAAAATATTTAAGCCCTTCTTTGGAAAAATGTAAACTTAGCTTTGAGAAAGGATTAAGAAAACTGCCCTTGAAAGAACAGTCCTGTGTAGTAAGCTCTGAACCAAAAGATGCATAACAGCTTTTGCTACTTACCAAAACTATTAGTCTTTTACACATTTGGAACCTAGTGCTGTCTTTCAAATCATTGCAGCAGACCCTGTGGTTCCATACCTCCACACTCCTGGTACAATTATGAATTCTCCATTTCATATGCTTTATTGAAAACATCTTGCACATTTCCACAGTTCAGTGGAATGCAAGTTTTAGTTGTTAGGGGAATTGCCATAGCTAGGCAAATTGAAAACCCTTATTCTATGATTCTAAGGCAGAGAAGCATCAAACATTTTGCTGAAGTTCATCCTTACAAAACACCATCTATTAAGATGAAGTCACTTAATCTTTCCAGGCTATTTCCCACTACTTTTAGCATGAATCGTCTTAGACTGATGGCTGGAAAATGAATGTGCAAACTGAAACAATGATGTTTATCTTCAGCTTTTGCTTTGTCTCTCTATTATATCCTGTGGTGGTGCCCTTTGTGAAGAGATCTGGAGATACATTCTTTCACCTCCTAATTTTTTTCTTTTCAGTATCCTCTGTTATGAAAATTACTAATTCCCAGAGTGCATGGTTTTTAAGAATATAGTGATACTGGGACAAATGGAGCCCACTGATAATGAAGTATCCAGAGAACTCTGGCCATGCTGCAACTGCATGACTGTGCAAAGTGTTGCCTGACAGGAAAATAATTCTCAGTAAAGGATACTCTAGTCTTCCAAGAGAATTATATTTATTTGTATTTTACATGATCTTCAGAACTAAGAGCAATTAAAAGCCTTTAGTTTTGAACATTTATTGTGGACATATTCATTATGGTTATTACTCCACTGTATTCTTTGTAAAACAGTTTCTGTCTTTAACAAATATTTTTTGTCTTCCTTTTTTGTTTTCATTCCTCAACATTTAATACGAGTATTGCACCATAGAGTTCAAAAAAATTTGCCATAGTTCTGACACAAATAATATTTTATGGGATAAAATAGCTATGATTGACTGCAAAGAATGATGAATGACAAAGTCTTTTGAAAACCACACTCCCTCTTTGTAACCTGCACTCTTATAACCCATTCCCAGAAAGAAATTTAATGACTTTTTGCTTTGGTTCCTTTAGCAATGAAGAAATTCGTCAGATTCCGTGTAAAGACTTATCCACTACAGTACTTGTTGACTCAGTGGTGCCATTTGCATTTCTCTAATTTTTGAAATTCAGAAAGAAAAATAAGAGCTGCAGAAATTCCTTTAAGTAGTGTTGGGATCTAACAAGGAAAGAACCAGCATCCTGTGCAAGGATATATGACATTTATTACATTTACTTGTGCATTCACTATTTTACCCTTGGAACTTTGAATGATAAAATTGCAAAAAGTGTCTAATTAGGGGCACAACCCCTAGGGAGTATTTGAAAGGCATATGCAAAGCAAACACAATGTAAAAATTTAAATGACAAGATTTCTTTAGTTTTCTTTTAGTTCTTAAAGAAATGAGAAAGTACTTTGAAATATTATGCTTCATTTCAGACTTCACTAGAGCACTGGCACAGAGGCAACAACTGGAAGGCCAGCCTAATCCTTTAGTTAGAGAAAGGTGTGAGTTTGCCTGCTTTAAAACCTCTGTGGATTGTGTAGGAAACTATAGAGCTTGATGAAAAAAATGAAGAACCTCTGAAAAATTGGAAAACGATTTTTTTAAGCTTGATCTACTAATGGTGGCGTCTGGTTACCTCTACTCATACAATCTGCACTGATGCATCTCTAGTGATGCAGGGCAGGTGGAGGCCATGTCTTCTTTCCCAGGCCATCCTTCTTTGCTAGATTTCTGGTGGAGCTCATATTGATAAAACAGAGCACCTCGTGATGGCTATGAAACTAGTAAGAGTGGAAAACCCTTGGGAATGTGGTTTGAGAGAAACCACAGACACTGTAAGGTTGTCAATAGGACACTGCAGATTAGATACAATTTGTACTGTGTAAATGTTTGCCTGTTCATATGCTTTCACTCTTAACCAAAGGATGGAATTCAATTTAATCTATATTTTACTGTTTTTTATATATATTTATACCTGAGGCTTTCTCAGCTTTCCTGAGAGCTAAGCCTAATTCTGAGGCAATTTAGCTTATCTTACTTACAGAAGCAGCACTTTTAGTTGAATTTGGTATAACTTTTTTTTTTTTTTTTTTTTTTTTTTTTTGTGAAAGAGAAGTGTTTTCCTTATAATTCTGCCACAATTTTCCATTAACAATCCCTTTCTCAACTGTTTTTCCCTTTCACATGTGTTATTTATTGGTACTGTACTGCATGAATATTTTACATTTTTCTGTTTCTGATTGTATTGTTCTTTCCTTACTGTTAGCCAGAATTTACTGTCAGGAACAGACAACAGAAACACTTGATGCTATTGAGGGGCTGAAGATCTGCTGATCTCTATCACAACCCCTTATAAATTATTTTCCTGTTCAAATTCACTTCCTCTCCTTGGCCAATTTGCAGCCCAGTAAGCCAACTTTTCAGTTATTTCATATTTCTGCACTTTAACCTTTGATGAAGTGCTTGGCTAAATGCTTTTTGAAGATGTAAGTACTTTATTCTATTTTTGCCAAATCCTGTAGGATTGAAAATTCTGCAGAGCGGGACAGTCTGCTTTTACCTTTTTAATGGCTTTTATTTTGCTTATACATAGATGTTTTTCTCAATAACAAGAACAACAAATAACTTAAGGACTTACGTATCTATCACTAGCAAAAAAAATAAAAAGACTTGAATTAAATGTCAGGATTCATTCTTTGGCCAAGAAAATCTCATGGAGACAAAAGGCTGTGCATCCCTCATGCCGAGAGCAGGGCCCTGGGCTGTTTGCCTCTGGCTGCTGCCTGAGTCCATGTGTTAAATGGTAGCAGTGGCCAGAGGGGCACAGCCCCACTGGGAACTCCGTGCTGGTTGCCATGCAAGTTCACAGGGTTTTTGCTTCCTAGTGTGTGTCGAGCAGCTTCCAGTAGCTGTGATTTCTAGTGATAGATTTCTTAAGTAGTTGGGAGACAAAGTCAGGCCCCTTTTTATGCAGAGCTGATGGATTTGAAGGGAGATTTCCTGTGGTAGGCTCTCACTGTGGCTATGGCAGACCCCTTTTGGAGGGCAGATCTTTCCTGCCCCATCTGGGCCAAAGCATCTCAAGGCAGTAGCCCAGAGCTGAGAGTGGGAGGCTGATGGGTTTGAGAAGGGGGTGTGCCCGTCTCCTGTGTTAAAGAGCTCTGGAGCATAGGCAGCTCAGTGAAAGTCAGAGCTTTTAAGTTACCTATGATACATTTAAAATCATACTAATCTAAGACTTACATTATTTATTAATTAGTATCTTTGATCATAAAATTATCTAAGGCCCATCTTGCCTGTTTCCTCAAATGCCAGGCGTCGGTGCCACAGACTAATGTGGCAGTAGGGAGACCTGATGTATTGCAGCTGGGGAGAAGGATGTTATGGCAAGGCTGGGCTATGCTTCCAAAAGTCTAGAGCTGGTGAAACTATTACCATCACCAGTCCAGGTGCTGCTTTCCAAACCTGGGCATGCAAGAGTTGCATTGGACTAACCAGTCACCTCTATACTTAATGTTAAGCCCATGCTTCCTACTGCTGTTCTGAAATGTAAACATGTGCCAAAGGCATGTCCATCCTTTTATGTATGAACTGGGTTCCACTTTTAGGAAATAAATGCTTTTCATGCTGCTATCAGCACATAAGCCATCTAAAAATTATTTTGTCCTGGATTCATCAATTTTGTTCTGAAAGTGATGCTCTAGTACTTACCTGTCAATCCCTTGTTGAGAGCACCCAAAACTCTCAATTACATTTATCCCTTAATATAGCTTCTTTTCCCATAATAGATCTGTCACCTTTTTTCACCACAGTGTGGGAATGAAGAAAAGAACAATGGGGAAGGAAAGGTGCAAAAGCTCTGACACTTTTTCTGAGGGGTTTGTTGTCATCTACATGACTCTACCACTGTCATACAGCTTGGAATTTGTTCAGCTTCATTTTCCTGTGGTACAAACTTTCCTGTATTCTCTATGTCGGATAGCTTACTCGTTGGATGGATATTTGCTCCCACGAAATTTTGTCTGAGATCAGGGGATACAATTGCTTAAGCAGCTGCACAATTTGACCTAATGGGACTTATGGAACCGAACTGCAGTTCTCGACAACACTTCCTGAGGACACTGCCACAGTCTGAGCTTGTGCGTTTTAAACAAGTAAAGCAGTGTGACTTCAGAATATACGTTCAAGGTTTTTATAACGATTTATCATTTTTTTCTGGAATCAAACTATGTCCAATCTTCTCCAAAAACATCCTAATTCAATCCTTCTGGTGAAGTATCATGGATATAGTGGCTATCAAAGCTCATGTCTGAAGCTTGTTCACTGCCTCACATCGTAAGACAGAACCAGAGGGATCTCAGCACAGGGCAGCTGTTGGGAGGGAGCAGGGGGAAGGAGGCATCAAACACAAAATTGAGATTGAGTAAGTATTTTAAGGTGATCATTTGAAGGATTTAAAATTTTGCTGAATCTCATGTAACAATAGGGATTGTGAAAAGAAATTATAAATCACTATGTGTTCATTATTTGCTGTTTGTCCCACTGGCTTTTGTTGAAAGTAAATATTCATAGTTAATTTTGGTGCAGCCCCTAAACAATATCTTACAGGAAAGCATTGTTCTTATTACAAATTTTAGAGCATTTATGAAAACGAATCAATTAGTCAGCTAGCAGAATTGAATTTCAAATGTGAAATGAGCCACCCGTGCTAGGTACAGCCTCACAGAGAAATTATGTGCACTCTGCCATAAATTACGCAGGCGTTCAATGCTGAAATGCTGAAACGCATTTCACTGCATTTGGAAGATTTGAAAATCCTTTAATTTGCATACTTTGAATGATGGCTAATAATTCAGACCTATGCCATGGAAAACATATGTAGAAAGAAATGTATAAATGTCCTAACAAAGAAGCTTTTCTCACTATTTTGCTATTGTTAACCAAGCAAAAAGTTTGTCATAAGAAGACTATGTAGGTAAATCTTCATCTCTGTAAAGGCATCTCTAGATGAGCAAACAGATCAATCTAATACTTTTAAAATTCCATGCACTAATGGTGGATTTTAGACCTGATTATTCTAGAGATGTCTATTTAATTCTGTTTTCAGTGAAAATATTCTGTAGTTGGTAATCCCTTGCAGTACTGACTCACTAGCAGTGACCTTAATTCCCTCATATGTTTGTCCATTTCCTTCTTCCTCTACCTTCCAGATGAACAGACAACTCTCAATAATACCAAAAATCAGTTTCTTGAACAAATCTTCATCTCTCCAAGAAGAAAAAAACAGGTTATTTTCTCTCGTGTTGATACAGAAGAAACTCCAATATCACATAGCTGAAAATTAATGTGCTGATACATGCAGAAGAGGGAGCGCATTTTTGACAGGTTGTATTTCAGTCAAAAGCAGAGAAATAGGCAGCAGTATATAGAGCGGAAAGCAGTTTGCAGCAGCGTAGGAAGCCGTGGTGATCTCTTAGGGTGATGTCCCTTGCCATCCTTGCTATCTCAGCGTTTAATCTGTCATGGTTCATAAAGCAACATTTAAAAACCAGCAAGGTATTTCCCCAGCATTGTTCCCATTGACAGCTCTCCTGAAACCTCCCAGCACAACTCTTTCTAACTTTAGGCCTGAATACATTAAGGAACATAACATAATGCAAGGATATAAAAAATGACTGCTCCTGATCCGCCTAGGGCTCTCTCCCAACAAGCAGTCCATTTCTGCTGCAGTCAGAGTCAGGTGACTCCTCTGCAGGAGCACTGGAGCAAAGCACACAAAATGTTTCCTTGGTGTATTCTCCCCACGCTTTTTCTTTTTGCCCCTGAAGAAAGACCTCGATTTGAGCAGAGATGTCCTGCAGACTGAATACAGCCTGTGGTCCAATATTTGGGCAATACTGTCCTGTGTAATAACTCTGGAGGAAATGGTTTTTCTTGAACTATAACATGTAGCCTTTCCCAGAGGCCAGGTGGTGATTTTCTTGCTGACACTGAGTGCTATCTTATTTCTAGGGATGTACCACTGAGACCACTAGCAAGTCATATAAGTAAGAGAACCTTAGATGTGAATTTTGCATTTTAAGTTCAGAATTTATTTCACTCAGTATGTTGTAGCCTCCTGTCTTTCTAAAAAGGGTCTCACTTTTTATGCCACACTGTGAGGCTAATTATTCTCAATTTATTTGCACAGCCCTGCATTTGCCATCTATTATTCCTGAAATATTAAATGATCTAAATTCTTTTATATCTGGCTGCACTACCTAATCATTTCTCATTTGTTTTTATTCTCTTCCAGTTTAGTATCATCTGTGAAGTTGGAAATCATGTTTTCATATCATAATTAGAACCTAACCATATCATAATAAGAACCTAAGAAAGCTGCTTGGTGAATAAGTATGCAAAAGCCTTGGGTTTTTTTCCCCTCTTCTGTTTTCATTATTAATGGAGATTTAAAGTGAGACAATAAATTAGAAATGCACGAAATTATGAGCTAAAAAATTTAAGTTGTTTGCCTGCGGGCCATAATGTTGCGGCAACCAGAACTGATATGAAGTAGTTATGGTAAGAAAGTTGGTTAGGAATGACTGATAAGGACGTAGAAAATGAGCTGATATGTGCCCAGCCATGCTGCATTAGAAGATGGGCTTATTTGGATAGCGTAGAGCTGGTATAGGAGCCTAAATGTTCCTCTCCTGTTCAGACAGATGTGAACTTTGCATTTGTACAACTAAGTGTATGTTGTCTGTGATGCCCTCCTGTTTCCAGTTCAGACAATGCTCACAAGAGGGCGGCTGCATTACATTTCCCCCTCATGCTGGTCCATGCCTTGTCTCCGTGTGAGAAATCATAACACCGGGGGACAGGCCATGGGATCTCAGCCACTCCTTAATGTTGGCTACTTTGTGGCTCTTGAAAAACCTGGCACGAAGGGTGAAGCTCATTTTTCAAGGACGCTGCCATTGGCTGTGGGTGCAACAAATGATGTTGGGAATAAGACAGGGCAAACCACGATATTTGTGGAATCTGTCTGGTGATCTAAGCATCTCTGGGCCTGATTCTGACTGCCCCAATGGTGTCAATCAGGAGGAGCCCCTTCAAGTTCAGAACATATGTGCTAGTGACAGTATTATCATGTGACAGGAGAGTTCAGAGTCATGTCAGACCTGCCAGAAGGAATAAATTATTAAACTGCTGTCTGTGGGTTTTCTGGCCCCCACTTTGTAGGCACATTCAATTATAGGTGCAACTTAAGTCATTTATATGTCTTCCTGACTGACAGATATATTGGTTAATGTTCTTGCTGCAAACATGCCCACAGGTATGTGCAGCTGTTGTTCTGAGCCAGCAGAAGGAATGTATAGGTACGGTACTTTAGCAACTTTAAGTCGTCTCAGTAGGATGCTGAAAAGAAGAAACACACTTTTTAAAAATCCAATTGATCCTAATAGGATATTTAAATGTAATATAATCTCCGCAGAACAAGGTTAAGGTCATTCGTGTAATATAACTTAATATTTTCCTCTCAGTTTATCAGATATTACTCTTAGTTGTAGCTTCAACTGCAAATTTACAAGGCTTTGAGTGGCTTGGTTCTAGGTGCTGACACTCCTGCAAAACCAATGATTTTGCTGGGTGAGGGAGTCATTTATCTTGAAAAGTAAAAATGTTCATGAAATGGTTGTGATGAATACTTTAAAGTCTGACTCTGTTTCTTTGGAAATCACGGTGAATATGGATTAAATTGTTCTTTGATTGCATGGTTAGTCTCCTAAATCTAACATAGACTTTCTATTCCTTCATGAGATGACTCAAAGATTTCAAAGGGATTTAATTAAAAACTACAAATTTCAGGAAAAATGCTATTAAACATTAGCATACACCAAATTTATTTATTTATTTAAATTGTGAAACATTTTCAAGCATACATAGTATTTATTTAAATATTCAGAATACTTCAAAAAGAAACACGATACCTTACAACCATCTGGATGTTATTCATATATGATTAAAATGATAAGACAATTCTTAATGTATAGGAATTGTGCAAAAGGGAAAAAAAAAAGGAAGAGGGACAAAGACACCGTCTGAATTATATTCGAGTTTAAAGCTTGGAAATACGAACTTGATTTTTATGATGAGAAACCACATCTTAATAAAGGATCTTCAGCCGAGTTCTTTGTTTTCATTTCCACCAGTTTATCACAGCTCATATCATTTGTGAGACAACACTGAAATGTGGATAGTCAAGCACAGATACACACAATGCCACTTTTAAAGAAATCAGCACACTGTTGTTTCCTTTCTACCTTAACTCGTAATAGCATAAATGTTTCCTTAAGGTCCATGGTCCATAAACTTCTTATAAAAATTGAATTTGAGATAGTAAAAAAACATGAGTTTGAAGGGAAAGCTTGAGTTGAGATCCCTTCTTAAATCCAGTGTGCCCTAACTGAAAATCTTCCAATACTAGCTTGGCACATCTGAGTACTAAATATCTCAGTTTCCTCCTCCCCATGTTTCATTGAACCAAAATAACTGGATGAAGTCTCTAGTCCCTCTGAGTGGTGTAGCTCCCCTGCCACCCCTAACTGAGAATAGCTCAGTTGGTTAGTTAATAATGCCAAGTTCATGGGTTTGATCCCCATAGAGGCCATTCACTTAAGAGCTCAGCTTGATGGTCTTTGTGGAGCTCTTCCAACCCAGGATACTCTGTGATACAAGGTAATCCCTGAGGTGGTTGCAGTGGTGGCCTTAACCCTTCCAAACCTATGGAGGAGCTGAGCATCTGTGGGCTCTTGTGTCCCATGCTTTCCTCTTGTGATCAGTACAGTTACCTTGCTGTGCAGTACCTGGTGAAAAGCTAGCACAAAGATATTTTCCGTATTGGTCCTAAAATTCCAGTCACATCTTTGCCTGTGTTCCACGAGCACCCCCTATCCAGCACTATCAAAATTATAAAGTACTTTAGAGAGCACTGAATCTGTAACTTTCTACGAATTTTATCTGCAAATAGTATTCAATGTAATTAAGAAGAAATAATACTAAATTCCCACATTACAGCTGGATTCAGTGGAGAGGGCTGTGGAGTAGTTTTGAAGAAATTGGTGTGTTCTTAGGCTCTTTGTGATGGAAGTTCCTTCAGATTTCATGGCTTTGTCACGCTTGAGATCATGTGTACTGCACTGATTCACCATAAAACTGTTCTTTATTTGAAATTAAATGTGGAGAAGTTTAAATTGTTCTGTGTGTATACAGACATAAGTAGCTCATCTTTGGCAGTGCTCAGATTATTTATACTGCAGCTGCAGTAAATTTGAGTTGCACCAAATGTAGCTCTCTAAATGTCAGCTTGATTTTCTCAAGACCTACTTTTCACTTGTTATAAATATTACTTGTTACAGATGCTAAAACTCTTCAGAAGAAGAATGTCATTTGGGTGCAGAAATACGTATCAGGACAGGACATTAATTATTTTTCCCAAAAAATTAGTAAAATTACATTTTTTATATTAATTTAAGGATTTTGGGGTTGTGGAAATTCCCTTCCCTGTAGGTACATACACACAACTTTCCCATAACGTGTGATGACTGCTGTTAGTGTTAATCTAAATGTTTGGTACTTATATATGGAAGCACATTCAACATGACCATCTTTTCTAAAACTGAATTAATGCAATCAAGTCTAGGAAATGTTAATTTAAAAGCTGACAAAGAAAAAAAAAAGGAATATGAATGTCAATTTATATAGACTTCTTACTGATTATATTATTATCTCCAAAAGATGTCTATTGTTTTATATGTATATAACAAAAGCAAAAAGATAATTCACTGTTTATAATTTGCTGCCAGGCAATTAGATAGTCCATAATTCACATCTAAAAAATGAAAGGTAAAACCCAGCATCTTTTTCAGAAAGTCAGAAAGCACTGAGCTCAGTCTCAGTTCAATTTTTTTATTCATTGAGATGGATAGAAGGTTCAACATTATGTATAGGAGTTGGATTAAAATAATATTGATTGTAATTATCTTGATCAAAAAGAGGGCAAATTTTCCATTTTTATAGCAAGTGAGAATACAGAAATGCGGAGAATTTGTGTGCATGTGGGACAGATCATCCAGATTTGGAAGAAAAATGGCCTATCTTAGAGGACAGCTTTAAGGTAGACTGGTAACTCTTAAATTTCAAAGAGTGTTCTGTCCCCTATCATGCAATTATTGGATCAGATGAAAAAACCCAAGTGTGTTTTTAGCTATAGAGCTTTTAAGACCCCATTGTTTTGCTTATTACCATGGATGCTAATTCCACAACGAGGCAGTAGTGGTGTGACAGACCTTGCTCTTCTGCAGCTTTGACTGTCAGGTCACATTGATTGTAGTTACTGTTTTGTTAGTCTTTTCTAATCAGCCACTCTTAATTACCCAAAGTCAGCTTCACTTCATTGTTAATCAAGAAGCTAAGGTTCTAGAGTGAAAAGAGATATTTTTCTTGTGTTTTCATTTGTTACTGTATTTGTCTAAACCAGGGACCGTTTGAATGGGATGGTATAATGGAAGAAATATTAGTTTGAGCAAATGTCCACAGAAATTTTCATCATTATATAAATGCAATTTTTTCAGCTTCATATATTCATTTCTGAAATACCCCCAAACCATTTTATTTACTATGTTTGGGGTCTGGTTTTTGTTGATCTCGCAGGTCACTCATTGAAATTTTCACTAGACTTACATCAACAGATACTATCCTATTGCCATGGTTTTATTATTATAATTTCAGTTATGCTTCATTACTAGTCAAAAACAGTTCTAGCAAGGTTTGTGGCTCTTCCTGGCTATCCTCATCGTCCAGAGAGGTCAGTGGTTGCTGCCTCCAGGGCCTCCTGGAGGGATGATGCAGAGTGATGCTGCGCCTACGAAATATTCTCAGGCACATTCTAGGGGCCAAATTCTGCTGCATATAGTCTGGAATGAATTTGTAGCTATTGATATAGTTAGCAAAATTTTCTGTACAAATAAAGTAGAAATCGTTCTTTGCTTTAGGTTCTTTGCAGCAAAGAAAGAATCTGTTTTGATTTTTAGAAAATATTCTTATTTAAT
Organism: Serilophus lunatus; assembly: GCA_013399895.1. Classification (NCBI taxonomy): domain Eukaryota; kingdom Metazoa; phylum Chordata; class Aves; order Passeriformes; family Eurylaimidae; genus Serilophus; species Serilophus lunatus. The sequence continues at coordinate 575,810 of VXBA01002512.1, forward strand.
TTATGACAATTAGGGAAGCCTTTCGTGTATTCAGCAGTACCAGCCCTTTTACCTGTGCAGAACTAAGCCTGAAAATAAATTAAAATAATTTATGTCTGAGATAGAAAGGCAAGAGAAAAAGAAATCAATTCAGCTAGAATATTGCAAAACATATTCATGCTCTGCTGGAGGATCAAGTACAAGGACTTTGAACATTTGGGTTAGCTTTGGGACATCATCTGAATTAGATCCACTTGAAAGGGTGAAAAAGCATCACTGCTCTATTCAGTAATGGCACAAGTCTTCAGCTTCTGTGGTTGTTGTTATTAACGCGGCATCTTGCTTTCAGTAAGAATTGTTTACATTTCAATTGTAGCTTCCAGCTTGGGCTCACAGTTCACGTTTTTTGTTAACAGTTAAGTTCCTTTGCAGTGAAGCCCAGTTTAATTCTTCATCTTGAGTTTGCTATGTAATCTTGATTTCTTAAGCGTATTTTCCAGCTCTGGTATTCTCTTATTAGACTCGGGATATTACGACATTTTCAAAATGCTTTCTATTTTTAACTTAACATTATAGAATGTCAAGAATAATCAAAAGCATAAAGAGATGACAGAGAAAAATCCCATTTGTATGGTCTTTCCGGGTCACAGTTCTGAGTTTCACTTGGCATGCCTGCTGCAGGAGCAAAAATTGCCTTTTTAGTGAGTGAAATGTGAACAAAAGTTAACAGAAGATGGTGATGATGACCCCATAACTTTATTAGCACAGGTTGTCAAAGTTTAGAACTAGGTGGTTTCACCATAGGCAGTTCAGGACCAATATCCAGCCCACAGTGTGACTGACTCCCTCAGTGTGTGAAAAAGTCACTCCCACTAACAGTTCTGTTAGGATTTTGGGACAAAGCTCCTCTGAAGTTTTGTGGAAGGGGTGAGTTAACAACTCACTCTGTCTTGCTGACTACAAGCTGATTGTGCATCTGACTAGGGATAAACAAGGACACCTGTAAATCATATTGCAAGTTGCAGTATAAGGATGTCAGGAAACTCGAAACCTTCCTCTTCCTTCCACTCCTGAAATACAGACGCTGTACAATGGGCTCTTCTTGCAGGACCTAGAGCTTCCAACTACTTCTGTGCATCTAGCAGCTCTGCCCTCCTCCTGCTACATCAGTGGTATCACACAAGGAGCATTAGCCCAGGTGTGGTGAGAGGAGCAGTGGATAAGAAGAGAAATTCAGATCTATAGCAAGGCCATGAAAACATGGAACTGATGAAGGCATGACCTATGATGTGTCATACGTGGGATGGTAAGGCACAAGAGTGAGAAGGTAAGGCACACATCAGTGGCATCAGCAGCTACTATCTTTTGTGCCAATTGATACATTAAGGATTTGAATACAATACATCAATATATTGCCTGATGGTGCTTACATGCATATATCTGCATGGTCTGTTCCAGGTGCTGAAGTGTATCATGCCTGAATGATCAGAACACAGTGTTATATGTGTAAAAGAAGTAATTTAGTTATTGATAACTTATAGCCCTTTAAGTTTTGGTCAAATAAGTACTTTGATACTACATAATATTTGGAGACTCATGGCAGAATCTGTAGCCTTGAGTTGGAGTCGTGGGTTTCCTATACAATGACAAACAAAAACCATATGATTCACAGTGGTATACACAACTCTAAGCAATGAGCCATCTGAGGTAGCAATAGCAAAGCCCTGAGGACTTACTCATGTTTTAAATCTCCACCCTTTCAGAGGCTTAAGTGCTTAACTCTGCATTTCTCTTCACGCATTTCTCTCCACACATGATTTACAGCCATGAAAGTAGAAACTTAATCCTCTTCTGCACAGAAAAACACATAGAAGAATCAATCTTTTCTTTTAAAAGGGAGCTGGAGAAGTGAGTGGTGATTCCTCTCACTTTCTCCTCAGCTCTTTTTCAAGAGGACATCTCGTTTCAGTCGTTTTTCCTCCTAGTACAAGCACAATTTGACCTGGAAAGTTCTGGGGAGGACAAATACTTTCAAACTCTGCCCTGAAGATATGGCAGATTGTATAAAAGATTGAAATATCCAGTGAGCTAGGGAGTAAGAATAAATGGAACCCCGAATTTGCAGAGTAGTGGTTAGATCACTTCCATGGGTTTGACTCTAGTCTATGCTGCAAGGACAATTTAGTTATTTTCTATCAGAGACCGATACATGGGACTCTTTGGAAACAGTTTCTCTAGCCAGCTTCCCTACAGAGCCGATCTTGCTTCTTTATCTCTGTCCCAATGAATACAAAAATGCTCCAGAATGACCTAAAGTACTTTAAAAAATTATAATGCAAACCTATGCATTATGGATTTTCTCTAGAAAATTTTCTGAACTGATGAAAACAATTTAATTAGTTACTTCATCGTGAAAAAGGTTTTAAGAATCAATTAGACAAAGTGTCATGGTTTAACCTCATCCAGCAGCCAAGCATCACACAGCTATTTGCTCGCTCCCCCACCAACAGGATAGAGCAGAGAATAAGAAGGGTTAAAGTGAGGAAACTCGTGGTTGAGATAAAGACAGTTTAATAAGGAAAGCAAAAGCGGTGCACACAATCGAAACAAAATGGAATTAATTCAGTGCTACCCATGGGCAGGTGGAAGTTTAGCCATCTCCTGGACAGCAAGGCTCCATCATACATAACAGTGACTTGGGAAGGCAAACACCATCATTACAAACATCCCCCCTTATTTCCTTATTCCCCCCACTTTATATACTGAGTGTGATGTCATATGGTATGTATTGGGTTTTCTGTGGCCAGGTTTTGGTAGCAGCAGAGGGGCTGAGGGGGAGGCTTCTTTCCTTTGGTCAGTTGCGATCACCTTTCCTGGCTGTATCTCCCGTGTACCCCCATGCCACTAGCATGGCAGTATGAAAAACAGAAAAGGCCTTGGCTCTGTGTAAGGCCTGCTCAGCAATAATGAAAACATCTCAGTATGATCAACCCTGTGTTCAGCACAAATCCAAAACACAGCCCCATAAAAACACTGTGAGGAAAATTAACTCTACCCCAACCAAAACCAGCACAGAAAGCAACCGGTGAGAGCTACAAGCTTGAAATAAGTGAAATACTATTCTAAGGAAAAAGGTGGAGATGACAGTACATGAACGGGAAGTGATCTGCTGATGAAAGACATGATAGCAGTAAAAGTCACACAAGGAGGGTGATATCAAGAACTGATGGGGGTGCAAATGAGTTCAGTGCAAATTGGTATGGAGTCACTGAATGGCATTACGTGGAAAGAACAAGCTTGCATTGCAGCAGTCTTAAACAAGGACTTGCTACTGCTGAAGTAATGATCAAATTGTGGAGAAAGCCATGCAAAGATAGTTATCTAGCATATATATAAATATAAAAATGTCTATTTTAGTTTAAATAGTCAAATGCTTGTCTGGTGCAGTGATGTGTCATTTTGTCATTTCACAGTAACAACTGTCTCCTTGTATATTTGGATGATTTTAATTATTGGTGGTGGTGTAATTAGTTTCTCCAGCCTGTGTACACCACACACATACATATATATTATACATTTAGGTTGTCTTTTTCTGCATATCCACAGAACATGTGTCAAGGAACATTTATAAAAATTACATAAAACTTATAACACATGATCTATCAACAGGCCTGTGTTGGAGAGTTGAAGTGTTCAGGTTTTCTCCTGTGTGCAATATTGTACATATATACACTGGCCCAAGCTCTATCTACATTATAGATTGTCAATTGCACCACATGAATGAACAGGCTGAGCAAGGCATGTATGTTATGCACCTTCTTACTCCAGTGCTCTGTACCACTGGCAGTGCTGCTAAGCCTACAAACTTTTGCTTCTGTCTTAGAACACCCCACATCACAGGCACAAGCCTGGTAGTGTGAAGCAAATTTAGAATTTCCCCCTTTCTGTGCGTGTCATTTTGGATGGCTACAGATGGTTCTGATCTGTACAACGGTCTGTTGCAGAAGGTAAAAGCTATGAAAGTATACACTTACGTATGTGAAAAGGATGTGAATGTCAAATGTAAGCTAGATTGGTTGGACAAGATAACTTGGAGTTTATCTCAAGTTCAATAAAATTACTTATGGAGGAAAAAAATGCTTCACATGAAATAGGGGGAGCTCTCATTGTTGCAAGGAAGGCTGAAGATACTGATGATAAATTGATGATAAGAAAAATTTAGACTTTAATGTTGTAAAAATAATGCTAATTAATGGCATTAATATGGTAAAAAATGGTTTTAAAAGCAAATATATACACAGTTATCTGTCAAATCTAGCTTGTGGTTAATAGAGTGACATGAATAAGAGCTATTGTTAGTAAAGAGTATCTTCCAGAAAACTTATTGTGTTTTCTCTTCCATAGTATAATCATTTCTGAAAAAAGCTGAAGGTCACATCTGGAAGATGGGAATATATTTTCCACAAAGGTATTAAAGGCTTTATGATTTTGCTAGAGCATACATTCAAGTATATGGAACCATTAAATTTTGACAAGGCACCTGATCTAGACGAATAAAATTCACAAATTCTAGAAAAATTGTTAAGGTAATATAAGGAAAACCTTTAAAATATCTTTTATTTTCACATCTTATTAACAGCTAGGGAAACATCAAAAGACAGAAAGGGGTGTTTCTGTATTTTTGGGAGAAAGAGAGAGAAGTCAATGGAATGACTAATTGAACCATTGCTGTTGACCAGGCAATCAAACTTGATGAATGAGCAATATTTCTGTGTGGACAGTCCTGAATAGCCAGAGAAAAGTAAATTAGAGGACATGTTTTGCCTGGACATAAGATTCCCTTTAAACTGTGTCATATGTGGACATGTACAAAATTGATTATTCTAAAGAGCTAGGCTGAGATAAACACGGAGGGCTAGTGAAATGAATTTTAAATGAATTTAGGAGAAAAAAAAAGAAGCATTTAAGATAAAGGAGAATACCTTATAAGAAGAGGTGAAACAAATGAGGCAGAACTAGTGGTCAAACCTGAACACCACTCTGGTGTACACAAGAGGGTTACTGTAAAGAGACCTGATTTAGGAAAAAAAAATAAATTAAATGAACACAGAAGTATAATAATATATAATATATAATAATAATTCATAAAGACAAAATAATGGTTTTAACATAATATTGGTAGGAAAGAAGAAGTAAAGTTTTAAGTAGTAGACGAATGCAATTAAATCCACCTCCAGCAGCAGAACACCGAATGTCAATCGATAATAGGAGCAGGATATAGATATAATAAACTATCTGTTCAATGCTTACCAAGATAAATAATATAAAATACTGAATTTCCACATACCAACATTCTCACACCATATACCTTTATGTAATACAGTTATTCTCTTAACTGCTAAATCCATACAAGACAGACTGATGGAAAAAGATGAATGATATTTTGCTGCACTCTGAAGGTTTTCATGTGCTGTGTAGGGTATCCATCTATCCGTTTTATTTTGTTGTGGATCATTCATGGAATCATAGAATTGTAGAATAGTTTTCATTGGAAGGGACCTTTAAAGGTCATCTAGACCAACCTCCCTGTGTTCAGAAGGGACATCTTCAATTCATCCTCCTGACATGTTCCCATTCTTTGAGCAAATAATCTCCAGGTAGAACTTCACAGTTCCTTAATATAGCTGTAGTTTATTTTTGAGGTTAACCCTATGTCAAGCCTATACAACTCCTTTGATTTTTGGATGGTAGCTTTTGCTTGTGGGCAGGATCAGAAAAGCATTGTTGCACAAATGGTGAATTGAGCAGTAAGCAGTGCAGTTCAGTCCAAATGAAGTAACAATAAAATCTTTAGACCATATCATACTACATAGGTCACAGGTAAATGATTGTAAGAATGCAGAAGAGAATTTTATTGTGTGTTTTAGGATGCATATCTTTCTGCTTGTAAAGCTTCATACTTCTATATGTTAAGATCAGCTGTGCCAAGTGAGTTATCCTTATGAAGAAGGAAAAAGACATAAAGCTCTCTAAAATTAGGTGCAAGACCAGCTTGTTTCTCATAAAAATGTCAGAGTTCTAAGTGCCAATTTCTCACTGATCTGCAAGGTCAGAAAAAGATGTGAAGTTGTATATGGGAGCTGGGAATCAACTCTTGTCTCATGAAGCCATACTTGCTCTCCCTGAACTTCACAGTTCATAGCTGTAGCGATTTTGGAAGGATGCTGCAGATGGAGAAGTGAAAGCTTCTTACAGCCTTTGTGCAGAAATAATTTCAAGGAAAGAAATACATACTTTGGTGGCTGCCATTTTTATAAATTTTTAAGGATCTTTAAAGCTGAGTCTCTGGCTTGGACTGTTAAGTACATCCCAGATAATGAGAAGTGGACAAAAGAAAATAATATCTAGATTGAACTGTAAATGTTGTTGGCAATACCCACATGCTGAGCTGATGTACCTAAAGGTTTAAATTCTCTTCAAGAAACTTATTCCATAGCTTATATAAGTTTCTCAATATACTTTATTAAAATGGCTGTCCACAAAAAAAGATAAAAAATTAAATCCATCCCTTCTTTGTGGAAAAATACATTTCACAATTAAAACTGCTCAGGCAGTGTGCTTGCCCACTGCACTGTCTTTACATTTTAACATGTTTATTTATAGGAACACAATTTTTAAAAGCTTCTACAGCAGACAACATCACGCTCTCCAGGCAAATGCATAAGATGGGCTAGGATCTTCATTTGTCTGTGCTGTGCATGCTCATTTAGATTATGGTGAAGTGAGTATAAAACAGTGCTGGAACACAATGCAAATGATGTATGCCTCTTTGCAATGAGATAAACGATTATATGTGGTATTAGAGCCATAATGTTATGCTTGTTAATCATCCAATTTTGATTAAGGGAGAATTTATTTTAAGAATGAAGCTGCACCACTGTTCATATTTTCTTTTTCTACATCAAGTTGTAAGTTAAAGAGCACGACAAAAAACAATTCAAGAATAGGACAATCGGGACTGATGAGGTGAAAATAACAGAGCATGGAGCTGAACAATTCTCGTCCCTGTAGAAGAGGTACAAAATGGAACTGTTGGTTGTTGCCTTCAAAGGTAATTTGCGTTTAAAGGTACTTGGGCCCTTGAGCTAAACACTGGGAATTTCCACATTGTTCATATAACACTAAAACTGACACAAAATGTTTTTCTTCCAAACACCAAAACCTTTTCAGATGAATTCCACAATTGCTTATGTTGTGGGGTTTTCAGTACTTCCTGCAGACTTCAACAGTTACATATAAGACAGATTGTCTTCAAGCAAGTCAAAATCGAAGGAGAAAAGAAAGACTACTTTTAGCCAGGCTCATGTGGGAAAGAGATTTAAAGTTTTTCTGCTACCTCCTGAATCTTTCTTTGCAAGTGTTATGAGTAAAACAGGAAATTTTGGTTTTTGCTTTCAAAATAATTGAGTTGACATAACACAGAGGAGTAATTATGCCTTCTGACAGGCAGGATGGGTAACTCAGTGCCAGAAGGAAGCAGTTCTTAGATGTACTCTGAGTAGAGGAGTGCAAATATGAGTGCCATATTCATTGCTATTTGGATTCAGGAAATTCCTGCCTCATGAAAATGAATAGGGAGGTCTTCTATGAGGCCTATGTCTGAATGCCTGTTCATGTATGTGTGCTTTAGAAGGGACAAGATGATTCTTATTGCTACGTGGCCATAAGCTGGTATATGCACCAGAAAAGAAGAAATCTTTAAGTACATCTGAATTTAAGGCTTTGGTTCAGACAAATTCGGAACGAGAAGCTTTAAAATACAAATTAATAGCTAAACTTTCTTTATATTGGTTCTTAAGCAATCATTTTGCTTTTCTTTTTTACAGGCCACCTAAGTAGGTGCAAAATTCTTATCCTGATTCACAAAGGAAATAGTCTGACATAATTCAGGTCATTCAAATAATCTGTCATTTGCAGTATGATGGAACCTTTTGCAATATACCTATAAGGGCTTTAAATTCCCAGCTCGTGTACTGATCACTGTTGAACTGCTGCAGAGGGTCAGCCCATGGGTAGGGGGATGTGCCCTAGGCCCCGTGATGCTGTGGCTGCCCTGCAATGGGGAGCATCTTCGGAGAGTGAGTTCAGAGCTGCCTTAGGCAGCTTCTGCAAGCAAGACTCAAGCCTTTGACAGCAGGATTCGCTGAAGGGGAGCAGGGTCCCCTGACAACTACTTAGTGCACACAGGTCGTTGGGAAATTTATAATGCTGGAGTTTTCAGTCCTGGCAGAGTGACTTAATATATATTTAAACCTACATTAGCCAGGACATATTTCATATCGTGGTTTTCTTTTCCTCTAGATATTGCCACTGTTTCAGTAAGCCCTCGGGGCACATTTTCCTGAAAGACAGATATGCTTTTTCATGTAACACCCCATTAAGTAAAGCCCTTTAGCAGGGACAGAGAGTCTCTGAAGATCCTCTTCTGGCATAGGATGTTTACAGACTGAAACACGAAGCTGGCTGTTTCATCGAAAAGGAGAAAAATTCTAAATTTCCTGGTTAATCTGCTGATTGCTCTGAAATGATCTGTTTGTTTCTGTTTGATATTTTCCAAGAAAGCTGCCGCTACTTCTTCTCTAACCTCTTTCTAATGGCTTTGTCAATACCTTTCAAGCATTTGTTTTTGTGTCAAGTTTGCATAATTCAGGTATATGTAAATGACAAGGGAGTTGAAGAAGAAAAGGACTGCTCTAGATGTTCAAGGCCCTAAGAGCTGCAAAACTAGTGAGCTGCAGGTGTAGAACAGTCGTGCTGTGTAGGATTTGGCCTCCAGCTGTGAAAATAGGGGAAAATATACATAGAACTAAGCGTGCACACAATGGTGTGGGATGTCAGGTAAATCTTCTCTAGAGAATTTGGGTTCAAAGGTATCATCTTGGTGCAGTGGAATAATTTCATGAGCTTTGTCTCTCCTTGACTTGCATACGTGGATTACTAAAGAGCAGCAGAAGCAGTGAAAAAAGTCTGAATGACAGTTTCAATGCTTGGCTGGGGAGCTATTTGAAACAAATTGTACCATGTGTTGCTGGTGGCCGTGGGATCGGTGTCTTCTTGATGGACGTGTTCCATGTTCATAGCTCAGATCAGCCTTAAACAGCTATTTTCTGATTTTTCTCTGCCTGCCAAAATGTTCCTATCAGCCATTCACAACTTCAGTAGAATTTATTTCTTTCCACTTACTCTCCACAGGAAATTTGACTCAGAAAGATGAGATGCAAATATTATGCAGGGTTGACCTTTTCATTTACAGGGTAACTAATTAGCTTGGCAAGTAACACATTTAGTAAAATACGTATATGTCATTATCTAATCCTGCCTACCTCTTTATGCTTGCTCCCTAAAATACATCCTACTTTTCGTTGCAATTAACTGCAGTCTTGCTGTTGACTTAAATATGAGCGGGACTGCAGACTTAGATCAAATACAAAGTAACTTAATTCTCAGTCTCCGATCTGACAACCGGATAGCTACTGTTTTAGTTGTGCTTTGGCACCGCAGTGTAGCGCTGACTGAGTACGTTTTCCAGTTCTTATTTTTTGCTATCAGACAGGACACCATGTGTAGTATTAAATATGAAAGATAGTAAAATAGCAAAATTTTTAAAGTAAGCTTCAGAGAAAGGTAGAAATTTCTGAGGTAGACTAAACTCAAGTGTCAGTCTGGACGTGGCTTTATGGATAAGTGGCTGGAGAGATTCCTTTAGCTAAGCTGTGTGATGCTATTTGTCCATAGACTACTGTACTGAAGTCTGCACAGAAGTTGTAATTTATATTGCTACTTCGCTGCAAATAAGAAATACATGGTCGTACTCATTATTTCCTGTGGGTGGCATCCTGGTGTCATTCAAATGGTGTCAGTGCCCTTGATTGAAGGATGGGGACAGAAGAGGTAGTTATGTAGATGCAAGGGATTGAAACAAATGGCCAAGAATTTTACCCAGGTCTTCTAGGCCAACAGAAAAGACTGGCCACGTCAAAAACATAAAGGCCACGCCAAATTGCCTTTGGCAGTCATTTATTGCCGTGAACAGATGTTCTCAACCACAGTTAACCTTGAATCCCGGGTGGGTTTGGGTCTGAGGTAGGATGATTAGCATTCCCCAGCTCTGGATTGCAGCGTCTGGTTTTTGGTGCCACCTCACAGTATGGTGTGGCAACAGAGATAAATGGTACCCTGCTGCAAATGGTAAGCAGCGATACTTTGCAATTCTAATGAACCCATCCTGTGCTCTTCAGTGTCCTTTAAACCTTGACAATTAGGAAGAGTAAAGAAGGGGGGAAAAGCTTACAAGATGGGAGGAAACAGGGAAGAAGAGCCTGTGAATGCCTACAGCAAAGGAAGCAGATTAATTTCATATTGATATTTTGAATTGTCCTCCTTCCCATTTCAGACTTGTTTGGGAAGAGGCTTATATTTTTATTATAAAATACATCAATTAACTGCTTCACTGTTTTATATGCCACTGTTTTTATTTGAACCTGAGCCTGATGTTACCATTAAATCATCTGCTTTGTCCTTCTTTATTTATATTCTTCCATGTCAATTTATTGCCTCTTTGCCTTTAATGAAGCAGAGGTGGCAGCTTTACAGATGGGAAACTAAATCACTGAGAAACTACGTGACTTTTTACATGACCTATGCACAGAAAATTAATATTCACTCATATTGACAGCTGCAGGCACTACATGCAAGTATTTTAAGTAGTTTAGCTGTGTATGCTGTGCTAATTTGTGAAAAGTTCAGATTTTGTGAGAGAATGTATGAGATACTAGTGCAATTTTTCATCTTTTCCTTACATTTTTACTCATGGTGCATCCATTCATTAAAATCTTTATGTACCTTTAGGTCCTCTTTTGCTAATGTACCATTGCTAAAGCTGCACCAATTTCGGCTTTTGCCATAGTCCCTCAGCTGAACTGCTTCTTCATGGAGCTCTGTTTATCCTCCCTCCTTGCTTTCCTTTTCCTTCATATTACCTTTCCTTCATCCTTTCTGCTTTTCTTTTAGTAGTGTCTCCTGTTTGAAGTGTAGAGCGAGTTTGCTCCTTCTGTTGAAACATTTCAATTCCCTCTGCCATTCACTTTGTTCTTTCCCCCTCCTAGGAGCACATGCCAGCCTATGCTGACATCATCCCCCCAAAAGATTATTTTGCTAATTCCTATGACAGACAATTTGGTTTTTGGGGTTTTTTTTTTATTATTTATTTATTTTGCTTTTTTCCCCTTTTTTTCTTTTATTCTTTCTGTGTGGGGCTGATCATTCTCTAGTGAGCTTAGCAAGGTCACTGGAGTCATTGACAGGCTCGTATAAAAGGTAATCCTATATGATCCGTATAAGGCGTACAACAAAATCTGTGATGTCTATTAAAAACTCCCAAGATTTTGTAAAACAGCTAAAGCCTTGCTATAGTTAATTGTCAGAACTGGACCATTGCTTACCATATTTTCCTGTGTAACTGTACCAGGCCTTATATGCATACAGAAGTAGTCCCTGGGTAGATTGTAATCTTACTTAGCAACAACATAAAACTAAGGGGTCAGGCTCGAAAAGGGGCTTAAGGGAGGTTGCCTGGCTAAGTAAGATAATCTTGAATCAAGTTACCTTTATGGATTTTTAACCGTAAGGTAATGATGTCTGAAAGCTTTGTTAGCAAATATATTTGAGAAATGAGGAGATTGTTGAGGTGCCATTAGGTGAAAGAAATGAAAATATCTTTCAAGATGCATGAAAAAGAAAAGCAAGGAGAATGCAGATCTGTCAGCTTCTTCAATAGCCAGATGAATGAAAATTGATGCTAGAGGCAAAATCTATTTTGTGGGGATGTAAAAGGTTTTTCTACCAAGTGTCAGTTAAAAGTTAACAAACTAAAGTCTGACTAAGATATATTTCTCACCAGAGATATCATATGCCTCTGAAGGATAGAAAGATCTTGGAACAACAAGGAGAGATATGAATGAGGCAGGAAGTACAGAACAGATCAAAACTTTTTTTTCCACAGAAAAAGATTTCCTTTATTCATATGTTCATTGCAATGTCTGGAATTTAAGCGTGCAATGGCAGTGCTTTTTGCATGTACCAAAGTGTTTAAAATTTAGCCAAGGTTCTTAGAGGTGAAAATTTGGTAATCAGCAAATGTACTGCTTCGCAGATGTGGCTAATTGTGTGACCCATGACTAAGGGACCATTTTGGAAGTGTGAATTGATTTCATAGATCTTCTCTCATTTTCCCTCATAAAAGACAGAAATGCAAGAAGCATCTTAGGGCTTATGATAGCCAGGGAGCAGTCTGTGATATATCATCACCATTGGAAACATTTTCTCTTAACACGACCTACAAACCTTAAAGTGTCTGATAAGGATCCAAATACTGGCATCTTTCTTTTGTGCATATCCATAGCCAATAGACTCCATCAATGAACTGCTCCTACCAGGGGAAACACTCTTGTTAGAATGGAGAAGAGCTAAAGTCTTAGTTTTGCACCTCTGTTACAGGTCAAATAAATCACTCCGAATTTTCGGTACAATGGGAGTGACAACTGGGAAAAGCAATTCATTAAAGACAATTGCATTTTCCCAAAGAACTGTTGTCAAAAATAAAACAAAAGATTCAGTGCAGAAAGAAAATAATCTAAACCAGTGTTGGAATAGATTGACCTTTTCGGATCAGATATTAATATTATTTGTAGCACTGCAGCGCTCTCATGAAGCACCACCATGCCCACTTACCCATTTTCTCCCCTGCAGCACCAAGGGTGAAGCCTGTTCATGAAGAACCACCTTTATCTCCACCTCTTACCCATGGGATGGATGGAGTACCTGAGGTCTTGATAATGCTTCTGCAGAGTCAGTTTTGGTGAGAGAGCTGGAAAAGTATCCAATCCTACTCACTTTAAATCTTTGCCTTTTGAACCATCTGCAGAACAGGAGGAAAAGCAAATTAAGAATCTTTTCACTTCCAGTCCTTGACTAGGGATCTCAAGGCCATGCAACAACATACTGTTTATTAACCTGTGCAGGTGATAATGGTACAAGTTGACACTCATGTCATAATTATTATATTTGATGAGCTATTTAAAGAATGAGAGTAGATTCAATAATCTAAGATAAAGATATGGTAGCATATACAGTGCGTCATGCATTTGTTTGTTTCTGTATCAAGCATTTAATAAAGCGATGGCAGTTGGAAATCTCTTCTGGGTTCAAAATGCAGAATTTGTGTACTGGAGGAAATGACACCATGCTTAAGTTCTAGAGTTCCTTTACACACTCATATAACAGAATGCCAAATTGTGTATAACACATGAAAAATTGTACACCGATCTCTACCAAGTAGACTCTGCTCCACAAAATATGCACAACACCAACACTGGAGAAGATAAGGTGGTCATTGTACTTTATGACTTTCTGTTCCTCACTTCTGTATGGATCAGAGATCTGGTCATGGTGTAATTAACTCACTTTTTTCTTGCTTCTTGGTTAAAATGTCTGGATTCCATTGGATAGTCATCTGATAAATCTATTAATAACTTTTCCATTGCCTTTCTAAAGTAATTTGGCTAATGTGCAGAGCTGAACATCCAGCCAAGTCTGAAAGGCTTTTTTCCCCATTTAGAAATTGCAACTGTTCCTTATGTGCAGCTATAGTTTTCCCTTAGAAAAGGGTAAGATGACTGTATTAGAAGAGCTTATGGTTTTCAGATATGTCTCTTGGGTACTTTTATACAGAAAATGATCACATTGAAATACTTAGGAAAGGCAAACTCTTTCACCTGGTTTGCAGCTGGCATGATGCATACTATGTAGGCCTGGATGCCTGTGCTTTGTTTTTGCAGTGCCCTCCTCTGTAGGACAAGACAGCTTTGAGCACCATTAGAGACATACCTTCCTTGTTATTATGGTTGTATTAGCTTTGATCCTCAGCCTCTGAAGATGAAAAATTAGTTAGTGTCAACAACTGCAGTGACTTTTTGGTAATTGCCAGGCTGTATCAAAGAGTGGAACATTTTTGTTGGGATTGCATCAGGACATTGCCTCATACAAGTGGGATGAAAGCAAGCTGGGCACATAAGGGATGGCTTTGCCACAGGCTGCTGTGGCTTTCTGTGGCAACACAATAGCAGAGCAGATTGTTAGGGTAGATGGCATTAAGGCAGCAGGCAAGAGGCTGCTTGCAGAATCCGGTTCAAGATGGCATTTCTGTCTGGTTTGCAGACGTTCAGCCTTAGTACTGTCAGGCACAGTGCACATACAGCTGGCTGCCAAGGGGAAGGGTTATCTAAGAAACAGCAAGGCTAGTACAGGGATGATTGGAATATTTTCCCATAAATATTCCTTAAGCATAAATGATTGTGATGAAATCGTAAAAGTAATTGGCTCTTGTAACTCCTTTTTCAAAAACAAATTAAGCCTGAAAACATGTAGAGACCTCCTTCCTTTCCAGAATATTATTGAAAATTAATAGACCATCTGAGCCTGCAGTATCATAAAGTCTGTATCCATTTTTTTCACATACCTGCAGATTCATCTCCAGCAGTTCTCCATCTGTTTGCAAGCTGTTTTATAAACCAATGTGATGCCTCAGGTGCAAAAGAGAGAGACAATAATTAACAATGTGGCCTACAGCATCTTGGGGAACAATTAATTTCAGTGAATGGACAGGGGGAGGAAGAAGAGGGAAGGTAAACTTTGCTCATTTGTCTGCTCGTGCATTCACAGTTGTGCGTATTGGATAGATGTACTTACAGATATGTATTTATCTCCCAAGAAGACTATTTTCAGCATTCCAACTTCCACTCTTTTTCAATGGCTGTGGAGCAGAGAAGCTCCTTGAAAACGACAGTGCCATCTGCACTGAGGAGATTAGGGGGTGTCAAGGAAAATTCTTTTTCACTTCTCACATTCCGGCTTCTCTCCATCCTGTCCCTGGAAAAATCACAGCTTTTAACCTGTCAAAACAGTTTTAAAGCTGGTCTCTGATGTATAGAAACCTGTGAGACAGAACCATGACAGCTATGTACTGTCAAAGGAGTATGACTGCATAAAAAAAAATGAAAATCCAACACTGATGAATAAAAGAACAGGGAAATGTAGGAGGCTGCACTAGCATGTGGGATAGTTCTTTCTTGCATATCTATGTATATACATTGATCAAGGAATACTAAATTTATGTAGAGAAAGACCATTTGACTGATTAATGTACAGAAAAATTATATAGTGTATACACAGAACTGAAAATTAAAGATCTGCACATCTACGGAGAGGTTAAAAAGGAAAGCCATATGGTGAATTAGACTTTTTTCCCTTAAATGCAGGACCTGAAATTAGAAAACTAAATCCATTTATAAGCTCTTAAATGAAAAAGGCCTCATTTCCGATGTGCTGAGCAACTACTGCATCTGTTTGTCTCTGTTATTAACACTGCCTCTATTTCTGAAAAACACTTGTCAGGAAGGAGATCCTATAGGATCTCCTCTGATGTGTCTAGCTGACAAATAGCCAAATATGACTGCAGTATGCGCCATATGCCATATACTACATGCCATATGAGTACAGCTGGAGATATAGGAAAGTGCTGCTGAACTTTCTGACTGGCTGTGTAACTTTCAGGTAGGAATCCAGCAGAGATGCTGGGGAGAAACCCCACCACACTAAGTATTTTTCTGCTTTGACTTCTTTTTCATATCACTCTGTCCCTTCCTCTTCACACTCTGGTGCCCATGCTGAATGCAGAGACTATTTGAACCAGCAGAAGAAAATTTTGCAGTGTTGGTTTTGAAAGTGAGATATTACAGATGTGACTGCTTGCTTCTGGGTGGTGCACAGGCAAATGAGGTATTTCAAAACTGGTTCATCCCACAAGTGCATGGCCAGATTTGGCAGATGGTTGGGTACCTGAAAGGGTACCTGAAAGCTTATTTGTGAGCCCAAATAAAGTGGTTTATAAACCTTTGGCTTATTCTGCAGTTTTGTAATTGCACAAGTGTGTCTGCAAGAGAGAAAACAAAGTGCCGCACTGGAAAGCTATTAGTGGATGTATCCCTTCAGAGAAAAAATTCACTTGCCCTTTTCTTTTAATGTCAAACAATTAAATAAATTTTTTTAAAAAAATCTGCTCTGAGCCACTCTCAGATGTTTTCAGGCAGTAAAATAAATGAGAATCAGTAATCTAATGCAGAACTGATTTGAGCATATTTACATGTTATTACGAAGCTAAAAGGTTTATTCATGGCTTTGACTCTGTATATATGTAGAAACAGCTGCATGAGGAGACTGCTGTTGGCTGCCTGCTTTCTGGGCAAAAAAACTGCCAAAACTTGGGCACTTGTCTTTTTTTCCTTTAAATGTCCAGGCTATGACAGCAGGGAAGACTACAGAATGTCTTTCAGTATGTAAAAGCTGTCATTTGTCATCCAAGAAAGAACTGTGCTATGAAGGAAGAAGTATCTTTCTATAAGCAAATTACATGCTGGGAAAGAATATGAACTTCTCTGGAATGTGAGGAGTGGATTATGTTAATATCTACAAATCAACTTTGCCCTCTTGATTCACTTCATGCTGCATCAATTATACTGTAACTTTTCAAACTGCTGTCTGTAAGTAGCATTGTTAACTACAGCCAAAGGTTGGGAGAAGATTATCCTTTTAAAATTTGGTTGCTTGCTTACCAGGAAAGCAACTAGCAGTTTTACCAGATCCTGTAAAGAAGTGGAATTCTATCTATTTTCACTTCTAAATACAAAAACAAACAAAAAAAAAAAAACCAAAAAAACCCCACCAGAAATTCCTGGTTTTGACATCACAAAATGCTGCAATGTGTAATATGATTTTGTTTATAATATGTACACGCTATGATACCGCATAGAGGTATAAATACATATCACACAGAGCTTCTTTACTCTGCCAAAATGCAAAATGCAGTATTTCACTCTCCTAACAGCTCCCTCAAAACCTATTTTATATGAGGAATTTCATCAAAATCCATAGAATTTTCCATGAATTTTCTCATACCGCTTAATCTGCTAACTCCAGTGAAAGCTGATCAGTTTAAACATTTTAAACCTGTCATAAGTTCCACAGTCTTTTTTTGGTTTAAGATGTAGTTTTTCACATCTTGGTTTGTATTACTCTTTTTTTGCAGTATGAATGGAAATGAATTTATGACCTGAAAAAGAAAGTAAATGGTAGCACAGAGAGCTCTTCCATAATGTAAAGAGCAGAGAATAGAGCAGACTCTCAGTATGCAAGCTTTGCACAGCTGTTAGCTGCTGTAATTTAGTGATATTTCTTTAATCTCTTCCAGTTCTTGGTGGAATACTGAACATAAAGGATGAGATGCTCTTTCTCTTTCATATCAGTAGGTGTTAATGTTACTGCCTGAAAGAATATTGGGTTTCCATGATCCTCAGTGCTAAACATTCACTTGTTTGATTATCAGCAGTTTAAGTACTGACCTTCTGATGTTAAAGGTAACAGAAAAGGAGCTGGATAAATTACACTAGTGAGTAAAGGGTGAGAAAGAAAAAAAAAAGATATAATGGTACTGACACCCTCCAAAGATTTATTAGAAAAAAAAAATGTTGACTTGGAAAAGCTTACCATGATTACCAATCAATGAAGAATCTAACAGAAGGAAAACAGTACAAAGGCAGCTGTCGAAAAATTAACATTTGAACATAGGGGAAAATAATATGGGGAGAACTGTCCTAGACACAAATTCTATACTGGTTGCAAGCACAGTTGGAATCTCTGCCCTTCTGATTAGCTATGGTGTACCTAAAGAGGGAAATTATGCCAGGATAAGGTATATTCTTTCCGAGAGGTTAGATTTGGATGTGTCTGTTTTCATATGTCTCTGCAAGTACCCTAAAGATAGAATAGAATAGACAAAACCCGCAACTAAACAAAATCGGAAACAATGACAACAAAAAAACAGATTGGAGAAGGAATTCTCATGCTCAAAAATTGTGATGTTATTTATTATTTCATTGAAATTATATGAAGAATTTCAAGGCTGTTTGGTCCTGCAATAAGGCATAGAAGAAGGAGCAATCTGGTAGCAATATGGGAAATATTCATAAATTATTTTGAACATGCCTTGTTGAAATGTTCTTGAATTCAGAGAGAGCTGGTTTCTTAGCCCTGTGTAATATGATGAGCCTGGCCTAGAGCAGTAAGAAAGGAGAGGAAGCAATCAAATTAATTATAAAACAGAACTCAAAGTGCACTAGTAAGGGAGAGGGATTTTTTTTTTTTTTCAGTTCTTGTGTCTTTCCTGCTGCTGGCAGTCCATGATCATATGGTAAAGCTACCATGTACCAAGCAGAAATCAAAGGAAAAGAATATGAATAAGATGACAAATTCTTCCTCCTTCCTATCAATGATAGACCTCTTCATTTACACCTCTACCTAAGAATGGCTAGTAGTTACTGCATTCTCTGTTTCCTGACCTACAGAAGTTCCTTTAGCTCATTTAATCTTTCCTTTGAAGTCATTCCCTCCAGCTCTTTGTCGTTTGTCTTGCTTTTGTCTGAACTCCTTCCAATTCATCCTAGCATGAAGGTAGCTAGATGGGGATATATTGGGGTATAATATGCTATCAGGAAGGGCCACCCAACCCTTGCAGTCTCTTAGATTGACTTGATACATCCGTGAGATCACTAAGAGAGGCCCTAGTGTCACTCTGCTCCTAAACTCTGTATCGCAGACTACACACTGTGGAGCACTTAAAAACCTCCCTACAAATTGCACTGGCTGTTTGGGTTACAGAATACCAAAGTCCCAGTTCTGATCCTGCTTCCTGTGTATACTCCTTAGATCATTTTCAGCATTGCTACTTTTCTCTTTTCTTTCCCCCATGGAATATATGTGCTGCAGTGTATGATTCACCAGATATGCTCTTCTACATTTTTCCAATATGTATCTCCTTCAGTGTTTCTAGGCAGTATCATGAGGCTTCTTAGTGCATTGCCTTAGTATTTGTGTTTCTCCTCTGAGGGCTCCACCCAGAACTAAGAAATTGATTATTGTCTGGATTTTATGAGGTCAAGTCACGTAACATTACAAGCAGATTTTGGCTCAATTTGCTGCTCTTTTTCAATTTCCCAAGTATCTCTAAAGAGCCTTAGTCAAGAAGACAGGCTATGTGGTGTCTCAAACTGTTTCCCTGCTATGCTCCTTATTTGAAACTGAAATTAATAATTCTTTCCAGCACTTTTTGACCTTCATTGATGCTTGAACAGTGGGTTCTGCAGCCTTGAAAGTGAGACTATAAATAACTGAGATCAATTTGGTCAGTTTTTAAAATAAGAGATTGCTGTCCAATCCCCAAGGAAAAATATTGTTATTCTTTGTAAAACTAACACACGCTCCTTTCATTTTCCAAAATGTGAAGACAGGGTAGTGAAAATACCATGTCCGGTGTCTCAGTGTGATATTACAGGTAGATAAAGCATGGTACCCTGAGTACCAAATCAGTGAATGTTAGAATATTTCAAAATGTTTCAAATGCCTTATTAAAATCAAAGTTTTGTATTTTTATCCTGTTCCATCAACCATGTAGTTCATAGTTCTGCCAAAGAAGCTACCAAGATGCTATGTATTATTTATTCATTAATATTTCATAATTCCTACAATATATTCATCTGGATATTTGTTTCCTTGATTCTCTACTGTGCACACTGCTGATTCCCTCAACGGTAACACTAAGATAAATTTGTATTTTGTTCTGAAGATTCTTGTTACTTTGGAAGGTCTCCCTGCTTACTATTTTCTTAGTTCCTTGTTTCACCACAGCTTTTGAAAAACATCTGTTAAATGTTTCTCCAAATGCTGAATTTTTAATCCCCATCGTGTCTACAATCTCAATCTACTGATTCTGAAACCTACAGTGAGAGTGTAGATCAAGAGGAAAACCAATGCATGGCAATTGGGGAAACCCAGGACATTTGGCTTTGGAAATGTCTTCCTGATCTGAACTAAAACCTTGATGGAGACACATGTGTAGAGCTCATTTATAAAACATATGTACTCAGAAATAATAAAAAAAAAAAAGACAAAGACAGATTTCTTTGGTGTTTTTGTATTTATTGGTTTTTTTGAGCAAAGAAAAAGTTTGTGGATTTGATTAAGATACAGTAAATGACCTAATTTACATATCTGGAACTCTGGCTGACAGTTACCTTCTACCTTCAGGATCATTATTTGCAAGCACATTTAAGCACAAATCCATGCTATGTATTCATGGAAATAGATACAGAAAATTATTTTAGATACTGAATCAATTGGGTTGAAAAAGACCTCTGAGATCATTGAATCCAACCTTTGATGGAACACCTCCTTGTCAACTAGACCATGGCACTAAGTGACACGTCCAGTCATTTCTTGAACACAAGATAGCCAAAATAATTTCAGTAAGGCCACTAAGGACAGATATCAGTTTCTCACAGACAGCTCTGAGGCCTTATGAAGTGCCTGTCGGTCCCCCACATGTCTGTCCAAGACTGGCCAGTATCAAAGGGGTCCAGGAGCACTCTCTGGAGCATGAGCTACGAGCTGGGCTGGGGGCTCAACAGCACCCAAACATGAGTTGTCTGTGTTTAGCTATCTGAATCCCAGGAAGGTGTCCAAATGATCTCTTCCTAAGGAGCTCCCTAGCATTCACTAACTAAAAATAGAATTTAGGCATTTGCATGTGAATGATAAATGTAAATGTCTTCACACTAAACTGAATTCCTCCCATGATGTTAAATGTGTAACTCAATATGAATTATCAAGACAAGGTGAAAAAATATATGGTCACGTCCAAAGTCATTCTGTTTCATTTTGTGCATCTTTTTTGTTTGTTTGGATACATGCATTAAATGATTCCAATTAATTAGCTTCATCATTGTTACTTTACAGACTTTGAGCAAGCAAAGATAACTAAGCAACTACTTGATGTCATCTCTTGTTCTGGTGTTATGTGCAATGCTGTGTCACCAATAAGCAGATCTTGCAACACATCTGTTGTGTTGGGAAATGGCAAAGAACAGTTTTCTGAGGAATAGAGCACAGAACTAAGCAGGATGGATAGATACAGATATAATTCTACTGCTGCTGGAAAATTAGCTGTTTCAGTGTCCCTGATTATGCTCTGCTGGACCCATATTTTATGTATCTATAGCCATAACCTATGGAGATGAGTTTTCTTATGATAGTGATAGTGAGGCTGATTAATGCAATGCCAGTCTATTTCTGTAATGCCTTTTTAAATAAAATGAGTTCCTGCTTCTGACTAAATGCTGCTAAGTCTCAAGAAATATGTGAGGTTTTATGAACTTTGGGATCATCCATCTTTTCTCAACATCTTCCCATCATTTATTTCCTATCTGCTCCTCAATTTCACTGTGCCTGCGTGCCCTCATCATGGGTGGGAGTGGGGCTTTAGACACCACATCCAGTCAGCAGAATTAGCAAGTTTAACAGATATTTCCATGAACCTCATTTTTTCCTATGAGTTCTAGTGGTTTTGGCACTGCATCTTTCAAAAGTTGTTAAGTATTCATCATAAAGTTTCTTTACACAGAATATATCACATTCTCTTGTAGTATAGTGCTAAAGTAGTCTAAGCTTTCCACTCATGCTGTAGATAGTATACATCTTGAGATCTTCTCTTACTGTGTGAACATTTTACACCCTTTCAAAAAAGGTCAGTCATTCCTCAGTATATGAGCATGACCAATTCTCTTCATGGTACATGGTCATTCAGCTGCCCCATAGCTACTTATTTCAGCTTTAACTTGCAACCAGTCCTAATGTTCTTTGGCAATTCCATCTGTCTCTCATAAGCGACAATTTCTTCTCCCTGCTTCTGCATCTCTAGACTTGGAATAACTCCTGCTTTACCACTTGCAGGTTTCTTTGGAAAAGCAAAAGTGCAGTTAGTTGTCCTGATCTGAATTGAACTTTCTACCTGCCTTTCAGCAATATTGCCTTCTCTGAAAAGTTATTCAATGCCATTACTGCTTCTGTGTAAGCAGATTTCTGATGTCTACATGCTTATACACCTGACTGGCCCACCAGGCTCTGTTTAGTTTGGTTTACATAGTGCTGCTTTGTTCACGGCTCTGTAATACCACCCTGTCCTTTATCAAGAAAAGGCTTTTCTATTCCAGTCGTTTGTTCTCTGCCTTGGGAGAAAAAGTGTCCTCTGAAAATTTTTTCTACCCTCATTTGTATTCTCCAAATAAAGAGAAAGCAAGCAAAGCAAATATACACTGAATCTCCAAAGCATTGCAAATTGGTCTTATGTTGTCAGGGAACAGCTATGATTTAAGTAAAATGACAGACAGGCAGAATCCCTGCCTCAGCTTCTCTGCTCTTAAGAAATCCTGGAGGACCCTCAGTGCTCTGGCATACCATTTTACCATTTGTCTCTCACTTTCCTACAACTTCCCAGGCTTAGTCCTATGGTGCTGGCCAGTGAAGGACACCTCTTACACGCAGGTTCTTGCATAACCAGATCCCAAGCTGGCCCTTGCATTAAAATGGTGTCCACTCTGATGCTTTACAGATACCCTGGGAGGATTGGATTGCTGTGGTGGGCTTTCCTAAAGCACTCCAGTGTCATCCTCTTGAAGCTTGCTATGCCAGTAGGAATTGCCTGACACTATGAAAGCAAAGTGAACCATACATACTTGAATATGGTCTATACAACATGTCCTCAAAGTCCTGGCTGGTAGAAAACTGTTGACCCTGATGTGCCAGGGTCTCATTCTGTTTCCACTCAGAATCAAAGATTTTCCCATGCAGCTCATGGATTTCATAATCCCTCCCAGCACATCACTGGCTTCCACCTACTACTTGGAAAATTATGTTGTTCCTTGGCAGAGACAGGTGCTGCTCGGATTACAAACAGAATCAGATAATGACTGCTTTGGTCTTTGATTAGGCACCCAAATTTAGTTCCTGTAAAGGCAGGAAAACCTTTTCCACAGGGTTTAGTAGTATTTTTTCTGTTATGGATGACATATTTCATGCAAGTGTCATTTGCACAATTACATAACTGTACAATTTGTATGTGCTACATACTACTTGCACTTGTTTGAGACTGCATTAGGAAGCTAAACTTTTCAGAGGGAATACAGGGGCTAAGGGGTGACATTCACTTGAACTCTGTTCTTGGGAGCACTAATAATCTATCTGCGTAAAAACTAGCTATAATTACTGTTTTTTTATTATCCTCAAACAATATAGGTAAAATCACCAAATGATATGGATAAGTCTGAGGTCATAGAAGCAGAGCTTATTCTTCACTTAAAATATGCTGTTGAACTTTTATGGCTTGATTTAAAATTTAAATTTAAAATATTTTAACAACTCCAGATACTTGACATTGAAGTAAATCCAATATCTATTGTAGAAGGTTTTGTGTTACTGACTGTCCTTATGAGGTATTTCAGTAACAATGCATAACTTGAGATGGAAATCCCTAATTACCAAATGTGTGGACCAGCACACTTACCTTTCATGAAATAAATACAGAGGGAGGTGATGTTGCTGAATTGATAAGCAGCAGCAGCATATACAAGTCATAAACAGGATGGGAATTTCCATTCTTCTCATATCACAATGTTGTGGTCCCTAAGCCAGGAACCTTACAGTCTAAAATAAATAAAAAAAGATGATCCCTATTTTTGATCTCACTCGTACATCAGAGGTACAAAAGCACTTGCCTGGGAAACCACAGTTCCTGTGGCTGTGATTTTGTTTCCTTGTGAAGAGTGGAAAAGAATTTTTGGTGCTTGCTGTAGGTCTCTGAAGGCTATACCTACATGTGCAAGAAGTTCAGTGCTGTAGGAAGAGATCCAGCTGGAGCTGAGAACTCAATGAGGCAGTTTTTCCCCATTTCAGATGAGTTTTACTTCAGAGTAGCTCTGTTCTGATCCAAAAGACAAAATGGTCATTGCAGCTGGAGGACAGTAAATGTATTCCCCAATGTCACCTCCCATTTTGAAAAGACTGGTTAATTGTAAAAGAATCTTCTCAGGCCTTTCCGTTATATGAATCAAACTGTGCTAAGTGGCAAGAGTTGCGAGATCTGCCTTCAAAAGCATGTTCATGATCTGAACTTAAGCACAAACATAGGAATACTCTGTATGAAAATAAACACAGCTTCACTAGAAGGATTCATTTTAGATCAGAATCCCATACTTTGAGATTTGCCTATAAAGTCCTTAAGTAAGACTGAAATGTGGCAACTTTTCCCATAGGGAATTCACTATAAATGGCTGGATTATTATTTCATGTATTTTAATACTTTGTGGAATGCTGAAAAAGAAACTTAGAACATCCCAAACTAATTTACTAATTGCTTGAAAAATCATCTATAATAAATGATGTAATTGTACAAGGAAGTGATGATTTCAGTCCAAGCATATTATTCTGTGTCCATAACTCCTTTTTCTGTGATATTCCTATTCACATGCTGCTGAGATTTTATAGCATGCTGTAGGTTTACTGAACTGCCTGCTCACTGAGCATTGAGAATATTTGTGCATATGCAACATTTAAGGAAATACAAATTCATTTGGGATGATATTTTTTTAAATAAGCAAATCTAATCCAGCTTGCTCTTTGATGAGATGCCAGTTTAATGTCTTTTTTACTTAATATAACTAGCTTGCTGTAAAAACCAAGAAACAACTTTAAGCTAACAGATTTCCTCACCTCTAGTCGTTCATCATGGTTTCTATAAATCAATGTAAAAGCAGAATGATAAAAATTATTACTAGCTGGAAATTACATGACTGAAGTCTGAGGCACCTAGAGGTGCTGGAACTAGAGCAATCAAATATAGTTCCAATGAAAAGTTATAGATTAGAGCTGCAAAGTGTGGGACTGCCTGCCTGGCAAATGGTCATAATTTCATATACAAAAAGGTCATTGAGTCCCTGGACTCATAAAGATTAAAGCAAATAGATTCTCTCTTATCAGGTCTCAAAAGAAAAACAAACACTTTGAAACTACTCCCTATAGGATGTAATATTGTAGCTGAGCTTCGTATCACAGAAAAATTTACCCTCTCATTTGCAGATGTAAGAAGGAAGGAATAGCTAACCAAGTATGAAATTAATGGTCTTGAGCTAATTAAAAAAGTTTGCTGGCGTGCAGAAGCCACAGCTCAGGCTTCCCTTCTCATATAGACCAGCTGCGTGCATGGCATTTTTCTTGGGGGATTACGCGCTTCGGACCTAGGTCAATTGGTCCAGCCCAGTCCAGGAAATCATTTAAATTCTCATTTCCAAGAGGATTTTTTTTGTCTGATCCCCAGACTACCCTGAATCTTAGAAACCATGACTAAAGCTGGTACATTTCTATGAACGGTAGTGTTGATGGAACAATATATTCCTGTGAGAACACTTTTTGCCAAGCCAACTGTACTTGGGCTTTTATATTTCACCTCTCAGATACATTATTGCAATCTGTCTGATGAGTTGCTCAGACTTTCCCACATAAGGTCAGACTGCCCAGCTGCAATGGTTTCAGTGTTGCTTTTCACTTAAATGAACATTCAGTTTCTGACATACAGCTAGAAACCAGCTTTAATGCAGAATTTGCCATTATGCAGTTAATTCACAAGCTATCTGAGTAGTTTGTATCAGGAACATAGGGTAACCCATGTTTTTATTAGAAGGGACATATGTGATGATGTGAGACTTTTTTAAAGCAGCGGATTCTCTCAGCTTGAGGCCGTTTCAGAAACTGCTGAAAAATCCTTCCCCTTGAAACTTTACCCTTTATACCTAGCACTTCACCATGACCCTGTGGATTCCTAGACTTGTCTCAGTTTGCATACGGCTTGTCTGCAACGTTGCTTGAACGTGTTACATCCCTAACGCTGATATACTCTAAATTTGTCAAAATACTGAGGCTAGACAAGCTTGAAATCAAGATAGGAAGGCAAAGAGAAAAGCTCTTGATTATGGAAATGGAGCTGTTGCTATGAAAGCATCAAATTCAGTATGGTAAACTTCTGTCAAAAGCTAATCTGTTCCCCAAGCTGTAGCTGAGCACTTCAGGAAAAACTCTCTTGGTGGCTGCAGTTGAGGATTAGCTCTGTGGGGTCTCCCAAAGCAGAGTCCTCTGAAGCAGAGCAGGTGCCCCTGCTCTGGATCGCCTCATTCCTATGATACCTGCTCAGTGCAAGCATGCCCCTGCATGCAAATGCATCTTCAAAGCAACTTGCTAGGAACGTCTGCTTTCCCCTCCTTCTCACTAATCAGTTTAGAGAAGCTTATTGTAGTGTACTTTGCTGTTTGTGCAAATGCAAATAAAGTCTTGTTTGAGCTTCTCTGTGACTAGGATAGACAATGCACTTCTGATGTGCTGATTTTCCATACCCTGCTCATCCTCATGTGTCAGAAGTTGTTTGAATTGCAATCTTTCTGACTACTACCTTCCTGGACACAGAGCTTGTGAATCTTTCTGTGGTGCCACAGCAATTTCAGAGAATCATAGAACGGGTAAGATTGGAAGGTCCTCTGGTCCAACATCTCTGGTCAAGCAGAGCCATCCTAGAGCATATGGCACAGGATAGCATGTAGGTGCTTTTTGAGTATCTCCAGTGAGGGAGGCTCCACAACATCTCTGGGCAAGCTGTTCCAGTGCTCAGTAACTTGCACAGTTGTAGTGGTTTAACCCAGGCTGGGTGCCAGGGACCCACTACAGCCACCTTCTCACTCCCCCTTGCCCAACTATAGAGGAGAGAGAGAATATAACGAGAGGTTTCGTTATTCATGATAAGGACTATAACAGATTCTTTCTTAATCACCGTCACAGGCAAAACAAGACTCTATGTGGGAATAATAATCAAATTTATTACTAACAAGATCAGAGCTAAGAGAAAGAGACTAAAAGACACCTTTTACCCCCCACCCCCCTCCTTCTTACATCCAACCTATTCTCCCGCAGCGGTCAAGGGAAAAAGGCGAGGTGGGGGGGGGGAGGTGTTGCTGTGGTCAGCTGCTGTTCTCAGCCGCTGCTTGGG
>VXBA01002512.1:611422-672338 GCA_013399895.1 Serilophus lunatus
GGCTTGACTCAGCCCACCTCCATCGGCATTGGAGCCACACGAGCACAACTACAGGTTGAAAGCTTCCCCAAATAACATCCCGGGTTGGGGGGGGGAGAACCTTTCACTGTGTTGTTTTTTTCAGAGATTCCAAGGGCTGGGAGTTTGGCTACCCATCAGAGAGGGAGAAGAAAGAGAAAGTGGCTCTTCCTTTCCACTGCCTCTCTGTGGCCAGTTTGGCTGGCCTTTGAAAGCAGTTCCCTTATTCCTTTTTTCTTGGTTTTCCTTTTTGTGGTTTTGCTGGGTGCTTGTTTTTTTGTGTTGAGTCTGGGGTTCCCTAAACTGTGTTTCCTTTGAGCTCCAGACAAATAAAGTGTTTCGCTGTTGTCACATTCTGTCATTCTTCTCGTCACTATTAAGAGTGCCCCCTAGTTAATATTGTGGTGCTTAAACCACCACACCCTATAAAAAACTTAACTCCGAGGGAGAGGCTGTAAGATGTCCTCCCCAAAACCAGACCTACAACGTGTGGCTGGGTGCACCAGAGGTGCTATGTTCAACCCAAGGGCTTGCAGGATGCCTCAAGCCACAGGTCACTCTAATTGATTTGATTTGCTCAGATTGTTGTTCCAAATAGTAGTCTCACTGTGGTTCTCCCTTAATGCCTTCTTCTGCATTTTGCTCTCTGTTCTGCAAAGACTTCATTGCGGTTGCAGCGCAGTGCATGGATAGACTGTCTAATGACTTTGAATGTGCCACACATTGCTCACGGGCAACCTGGGGCACTTTGATCTACTTCTGGCATCTGACATTTGCGTATCCAACTCATGAATTGGCGAACAGACTATTGAATCTGCTCAGTTCTGTGTCAGCACGTCTCTATTCCACTTTTCATGACTCACAAATCAAATATTTCATTCTTCAGCACCATGAGAGGCTCCCTCAGCAACTGACATATTTGACAGCCACACTCCGCTTCAAAGAACTTCACAGGGTTGTTAGCAGTAGCAGGGATTTTCACAAAGTTGTATTTTTAGCGCAGAGTCTGAAAGAATGACTTGACATATAATACAGTGATCATAACCTTACTCTAAGCACAATAGGCTTCTTAATTTATAACTTATTTTGGAAAAAAAATTCAACATAGAATACTTAGCAACGTCAAATCTTCTATATAAGAAACACAGAACTGCAGAAATGCTGGGTGAGCATTTATTAAAAGTAGCTCTGATTGCATTTTTCATTCCATAGTATGACTGATGACCTAGTTTTCTCTATATTGTTTATTTCGTGGATTTTTGGCTGCTATCATTACTGTCAAAGATAGAGGGTTACAATGAAAATATATTAGCAGACTGGTTTAAGCTAAATATTTTCTAGAATATTTAGAACAAAGGAAAAAGAAATTGTTCTGGAACATTCATTATCTGAAATAAATTCCAGAGAACAATGACAATATATTAAATCTTCCTGTCTATTGAGTGCACATGTATCTCCTTTTTGACTCATCCAGGCATGTGGCCAATGAAGAGTATTTCCAAAGGGAAAAAATACCTTTGAAAAATCCAACAGAATATACCAGAGTCAGTGAATTGACAACAGTTGTTCCACCTTCTCTTGATTGCCTCACTTCTCCTTCTTACTTCCTCATTTTGTCATTTTAATTCACCTATTTCTTCCACATGGTATCATCCATCCTTTCTAACTATGTAATTCAATCAGGAATGGGAAACTGAAGCAAGTAGACATCTCATCTTTTGTTTCTTATTCTTTTTTTTGAATTTTTTTCTTGTGTAGATGTGCCTGACCCATTGTGTTGCCTTAAAGACGGGGATTGGCTACATGTGGTTAAGCAGGTTTTTTTTTTGGCCTTCTCTAGGCTGATGTTCACAGCTCTGATGTTCACAGCTCTGTTTTAGTTTGTGTGAACTCACTGTAAACTAACTCAGGTATTACCACTGCTTGTCTAGACACTTGGCAAATCTTTGTGGTGAACATTCAGACTCATCTGAGTGTGAATGGTGAGTGTGTGTGTTGTGGAACAGATTTTTCAGGGTACCATTTGTATGATGGCGTATAATTTAAATCTACAACATTCTGAATTGTTGTAGATGCACTAACTCTGTTCTGTACATGCCCTTGATGAAGTGGCTTGGCCACTGCTGGATCTCTGCTTTCTGCAGCCTGGTCTTTGAGGCCATGTGGGAGTTCACCATCATGGATAAGAATGTGTGTTTGGTGTCTCTAAAACAGACATTGTGTTGATTTTTGTTGATTAAAACAGACTGACACAAAGCTACTGAAAATTTAAAGGCTGCAGTTGACAAATTAAAGAGAGAAGCATTTCTCTGGGTGGATCTTCCTGGGGTTGCTGAAAAAGTATCATAACAGTTTCTTTTCTCTTATCCTCCTATTTATCAGCACTACTCCCTGCTCTAGGAGGTAAATGGTATGTCTATCACAATACATTAAATTTAATTTTTCTGCACTACTACGAGTGTGAAAGATTAATTTCAGGAATATTAATTTGTTAATTTCAGTTCCTATATTTTCCTTTTTTAAAAAAAAGGTTAAAAGATGTACTGAGATATCGATCTATTTTTCTGGTTTATCCCAGACTCATGGAAACACTGTTTAAGGTTTCTATGGATTTATTCACCATGTTTTAAGTTAAACTGGGGAATTAATTTGTGTTGCATGTTTGTTAATTATGTGAGTTTGCCTACAGGACAGAAAACATCAGAAGAAAGGTTTTTATTAGAGGAAATATTGTGAGGCTTTCTCCTTCCCTTTTGCAAAGGATACGAAACAATGAAAAAGCACAAATACTAAAAAGTGTGAACATGAAGAATATAGTGTCTCTAAAATATAGGTAGCATTTTCTTGCTGCCTGCATTTTCTAAATCCATATGCTATAAATCTTTGTTGTGACATAAAACTGTAACTGCTGAGGTGGAAGCCTCTTTTAGAACTCTTCTATTTTTATATTTTTTCTAAATATATTTTAATTTATTTAATCCTCAGGTCAACTTACAGTGAAGATTTAAAATGAAACAGATCCTGTAAGTGAACAGTGGTGCAGTTAGAAGATGTGGAGGCATTAGAGAGCATTTTTCTTTCCACAGGTGCCTGACTCCAACTTTTCTGTAGCCTCCTCAGCCTCTTCTCATCTTCTTCCTACAGATATGTCTCCCTGCCTAAGCCTTTGCTATTTTATGATGGTTATCTCAGGACATAGATGGTGGAGACATTATTTTCCAGCTCTGTCCCATTTAAAAAGATCTGGGTTGCCCGGGTTACAGATTACACATTGAAAAGATGGTACTTACACAATCATTCAATGGGAACCCAGATAACTACTGGATACTTTTTTTATTTATCCCATTTTTTACAAGACTGACACCTATTTTGTTATGTTATTTACCTCTCTGGGTTAAAGTGGACATTTTCATCTTAACAACAGTGTTCTTAGGCATATTTTTGAAGCCCATGCTTGTTTTTTATATTATAGATTCATGAGGCTCAGTGACTCTACTCCTACCGCACTAACAGAGACTATAGTGGGAACCACAGCGTCTCTGCTCTGGGTGAGCAGTTGTTAGAAGGGTAAAAAGATTCCTCTGCTGCTGAACACTGGTTACTGAAGACACACTGTAAGTCTGTAATGTGGTTGTTTTATCATTCTCCCTGGCCACTGAGGCAAACAGACAAGCAGTGGCTTCAGCTCATAGATTTGATTTATCAGTTAGGCCAGAAGGATTTATTTTCAATTTGCAGGACGGAATCCAATCCACTGGCTTAGAGGGTGGTAGGGAACATGTTCAGATGGTGAAAACTGATTGATGTAGTCTGGTTTTGGCTTCTCAGCATGCCCATGCCTGAGAGGGCAGTGCAGATACCAGGATCAGCTAATCTCCAGACCATCTTATTAGACTGGGTCATGTGCCATCCCATCTTGATCCAAGCTTTCCAAAAGGCCTCTGAAAACAACATAGCCTTGTCGGTGTGACACTGTATGCGAATGTGCAAAGCCCATCAGATTTGCACCTATGCCATTGGAGTGTAGGACCATCTTAGGAAAGTCTCCCCCCACTGACAAAGTAACTGCAGGCCGAGGTATCCACCCCTGCAGTGATTTTGAATTCATTTTTGTTCATATGCATCATCACACCTAAATGATGCTAGTATCAATGTTACTGCTCTTGATGCCAAAAGTCCTCTGAATCACTGTGCTTGTAGAAAAAACGTGTTTGAATTTTTAAAAAATTATATACAGGTGTATTTGGTGAGCTCGGATTTTGATTTTTAGATTATGAGAAGTTTTAATGAAGTATACTGGTGCTTCAAGGTGGGCTCATTTAGCTGCAGCATAGTTCCTCACTACTAAAGGACCCTGGATTATTTGCTTTGATGGAGATAGAGTTTTGCACAATCTTTGAGTATCTGTCTCTAAATATGACATTTTGACTTGAAGTCTGTGGCCGAGAAACAAAAACCTATTGAGCAAAATATAGCAAGGAAAAAACTCTACCTTTGAATCACATGAAAAGGCCAAGTTAAAACAGCTGAGCTAGTAATATTTATGTTCTCCTGCTCTCCTTGAGTCTTATAAGAAACTGCCTAAAATGAAAACTAGCAAAAAATCACATAGGGTATCACAGTGTGGGGAAACAATCCTTTTTATGAGGGTCACAACTTTGCATCTTGACTGAATAATAATGAATCAAGTAAAGAATATTAACTAAAAACTAAGTCTAAGTTTTAATTAAATCCACAGCAGTTGCTATTTTTCAATGTACATGGGAAGAGACAGGATATGATGTATTTCCTTGACTGAAGAATTTTCAAGTTCCAGCCGGACAGCACTTTAATTAACTTCATTTTCTCCCTTTTCTCAGCTGTGGTCCCATTCCATTACAATTCTGAATCAATCTTAAATGTAACATTTGGGGAAAGACAGCTTTCTCACTGTGTGAATGCTAAACCTTCAGGCTTGGTGTTCTTGAAGTTGTGGCAAGGGGGATGCGGGGAAACCAGAGTGAAGATGACAAACGTGAGAAGTGTGTCCCATCGAGGGCTGGTGTGCAGCACATGCTTTTAATGCATCTACTTTTGTTTCTGCTGTTTGCCAGCTGTAGTGTGACACTGGGGATCTGCTCGGTAAAATGGTAACACTTGCACAACAAACTGTTTGTCCCTGGCTGGTTGACAAAATGAGCAGCAGTATCATTACTGAGCAAGAGCCCAGACTCTCCTCCTTGTCATCCTCTCACGGTGAGCTAATTGCTAACAGTCAAAAGAGAGCATCTACTTCACAGGTTAAAGTTGAAAGAATTTGTAGAAGTACACGAGAGCCCAGGTTGAAGTTTTCCTCAAGTCTGACTTCGAGGGTGTGGATAAATCATCATGAGGGCTTTGCACAGCTCAGGCAAAAGGCTGGAGGAAGGGACTTGTCACTAGGGGCAGCCAACACCAATTCTTCCTTCCTTGACAGTCACTGGAAATGTATTTTATAGCACATTTCAGTGGGTAAAATATGACAGGTGCTATGCATGTTTTAACAATAATTTATCTTCTCTAACAGTTTGGATTTCAAGAGAATGATACCAGCCAAATGAGATTGGCCTTTGTAAACTGATCATTTGGGAAGGCTCCATTGAAAAGGCAACTGCAATATGTGGGTATCTACACCGTGTTTTATAGTCACAACATTATTTCTACTTGGAAACGGAATTAAGACAGACAGTGTCAGCAGACTAATAACATCTAAACCAGGGAGTTTTCTGTGAGTTTGGCACATCAGAGAAGTCATGCCACAGCATGTCACATGTAATGTTAGGATGTTTCAATTATTAAATCAAAGTTGAAACTTAGAGATTGTTTTGGGTTTTTTTCCCCCTGGAATTTTGTCTAGTGAGTTTTCCTTTTTTAACCCTTGTTAATACTGCAGGTGGGATATCTTGGGTCTCAGTGTTTTTTGTGAAAACTTCTATTGAATCTTTGAATTATCTAATTCATTTGGATTGTTAGAGTTACTGATATCCCAGAGGCAATAGTATTGCCAATTTATTTCATTTTATTTATTTTTGCTAGCGATGCTTGTAATGTTACTTCTAGAACAAAAGAAGAGACTGGAGATGTAGTTGTTTAGCTCTCTTCCTTGCTGAGACAGAGTATGGCAGTTCTGCAGTGCAGTGATGTTCAAGCTGGCATTAAACTAATTATGTTGGGTACTGGAAACATCCTGGCTACAGCAGAATGGAGTCAAGTATGTTCTGATTTTCCCTGCCAAAAGGCTTAGCAACTTGGGCATCAATGATCAGTAAACAGCAGTGTCTGAATAGGAATTTATGAGGGTGATGTGGTTTAACCCCAGCTGGCAACTGAGTACCATGCAGCTGCTTGCTCACTCCCCATCCTGCCTCAAGTGAGATGTTCATATACTGATATTCTATGGTATGAAATATTTCTTTGGCCAGTTTGGGTCAGCTGTCCTACCTGTATTCCCTTCCAGCTTTTATGCAGCTCCTCCCTGGCAGAGCATGAGACACAGAAAAGTCCTTGACTTAAGGTGAACACTACTTAGCAAGAACCAAAACATGAGTTTACTATCAACATTATTCTTATACTGAATTCAAAACACAGGACTGTACCAGCTACTAGGAAGAAAATTATCCCAGCTGAAACCAGAATGGATGGAATGTTGTCATTCTGAAATTTTTCATGTTCCATGTACCTCTCTTGATCTGTATTCTTCTATCTCTCTTTTCTAACTTCAAAGGAAAAAATAAAGCAAGCAAAGATGACAGGATGCAGAAGCTGTGGGCAGCACATCATCCAACAGCAGATGCTTGACCGTAACTATTTCTCAGACAAAGGGTCCATGCAACAGTTCCCATGTCAGGTGAAGTCAACACCTTCCACGGAAAACAGGAATTGAATTGAATATGAAATCATGTCCTTAAGTGCCACATCTACACTTTTAAATACTTTAAATACCTACATGATAGTGCCTCATCTGGACCACTGGTTCCAATGCTTAATAACCCTTTTAGTGAAGAAATTTTATGTAATGCCCAATCTAAACCTCCCATCTTGGCCATCTTCACATCATTTCATGTCAATCATCTCTGATAATTAATGTTAATCATCTCTGAGTATTAGGAAGCATTTCTTTACCAAGAGGGTGGTCAAACACTGCAACAGGCTTCCTGGAGGGGTGGTGGAAGCCCCAAGCTTGTCAACATTGAAGAGGCATTTAGACGATGCCCTTAATAACACACTTTAATATTTGATCAGCCCTGAAGTGGTCAGGAGATGTTCATGAATAAGATGTTCATTGTTGTATAACGTTGTTCCTTACAAATGAAACAGTCAGTTCTAAATATATTCAGACATATACATATAAAGGGTACTTCTAAAAAAAGAGAGGGATGAGTGTCTGAAATGTGCTCTCCAAAAGTGTTTTGACCACAATAGCACCCAATAACAACTAATGAAGTTCAGAAGGCAGCTTCATTATGGATGTCATTGCAAGTCTGTAATAATTTATCTTGTGATGTGCCTGTGATTTGGTACCTAATGCTGGTGCCAAAACAAAGCATAAGGATTAAACAACAAAGATTTTGTAAGGTGGCTATGTTTTCTTCATAGATTTTAATAATAGGAAATATAGACCAGAAAATAAAATGTGTAGTTTTATTCCAAACTGCTGTTTATGTTCCGTGGTTTTAATAATATTTATTCTTATTATTATTGAGGGTTTGAGTGTAGAAGGAAAGAAAAATTTTGCTCTAAGTTTGAAGTTTCAACCTAGTTTTACTGTTTACAAATAAAGACCAAACTTTTCTGAAGTGCTGGCAAGATGGAACAACAAGAGAAAACAACGTTGCCTTTCCTCCCCTTACCATTTCCCTTATTTCCTCTAATAGCCTGCTGTGCTTGCCTGAGGAACTGAAGAACTTGCTATAACTTTTCATTCCTACAGAAAGGAGGCCTAACCAGGCTTTCTTAGAACTAAATATGTCTCAAGCCATTTTCACATTTTCATGACATTTCTTTCTCCAGACATTACATTCAGTATCAGAGAAATGTGGTTAGCAAATGGTATTCTTCTAGGGAGTGGAAAAAGAATTGAAATTTTAATTAAAAATAAAATAAAAAGGTAGGAGACTGTGGACAAAAACATTATTTGCAGGATAGCACACAATACCTAGAAAATTTATAACTATCTATTTTAAAACTGAGAACTTAGACCTGGGTGAAATGAAAGACATTTGTAATTAGTCCTTGCTCAAGCTGTGGAGTGTGGAGAAGAGAGTCTTCAAAAATATAAAGCATTTAAAAAACTTTATTAGTATTAAAGAAAACCCTCCTAAACATATCTGAGTTTTTAATTTTGTTTTTAGCATAAAAAATTAGGTGACAGAAGTAAAAAAAATGGAAATGTAGAAATTTAAGACTCATGTTAAACAGTTTGATTAAAAATTTGAAGCTAAGATTTAGAATCTTGGCATTTAAATAACCAGCTCCTTCTGGTATCCTTTGCAGAAAGAAGTGCTGGCCGTGGGTATAAAATGAGGATAAAATATGATATTAATTTGCACTGAAGTAGCGAATATTCTACAGAAGTCTCAGGTCATTAATCTATCTTCCAGCTAAGGGAACTACATTAATAGCTTGTGGGATTTACAGGGCAAGCTTCAATTTAATGGTTCACCCTAAGTTTGGGGAAAATAGGAAAGGGCAGGATACTGGAGGATACATTATATCTTGATGCATTAAAATCAATGGCAAAACTTTCTTGGCCTAAAATGGCCTCTAGATAGTTTCTAATTTCAGTCCTGCTGCCGAACGTTAATTGCCTGTCTGCAACGTGGAAGGAACTATATTTTCCTGACAAGTGTTAAAACTGACTGTAATCCTCATAGCTCTGTCTTGAATAGGAAAATAATCTGAATTAATGTTAAGCTTTAATTGCATTTTTGGATGTGGATGGGATAGGGACTGTTTGTTTTTATATGTGGTCTCAGTGTAGAAAAAGACAAATATTTGCAGTGAATTATAAGAAGATGGCCACAGAGACACACACTGTCACTTGTGGTGTTTTCCAAGCAGCTCTCGTCACTGGAGTCCCGCCTATATTTTGTCACTAGTCACTATGTTCTTTAAACTATAATATTTTCCTGGGCTCTGAAGCTAGGTGAGAAAACCTTTTTTTTTTGTTTCTTACAGTTGGAGATAAGGGCTACCTTTGTAAATGGTGAGAGGAGCGCATTACACAGTTTTCAGCTGATTCATGAGTATGCTCAGGACAAGAACCAGGAATAATGTCGTAATTATGGCTGAAAATCTGTCTTCACAGGGGAGAGTCACTAGTACAGCACCTATAAATCAGTGTTGATACCGTGCATCATCAGATATGCAACCTTTTTTAAGATGATAATTCCCATAATTTGGGTATTGACCTTGGTCTATGTTGTACAGACTTGTAATCTGTATTTTTCTGAGAGATCCCCACAGGTGGGACATTTCTAATGTGAAGTCACACTGTGAGACACCTCTGAGTGTGCTGGGAAGATGGGATTATAAATATTCATTGCTCTTGCAACCTTGGGCTATGAATGTTTCAAATTTCATAAGCTAAGCAGAACTAGGCCTAGTCAGACAGAAAAGAAAACCTCAAAACTTCGGTAATTCCAGGTGATAAATGAAGCAGAATGGGTAAGAAAATTAGAGTTTTTCTGCTAGGCTGATTTTGAGCCAACACGCTAATTTGATTAGGAGAAGTACATAAGCACAATATAAAATCTAATAACTTATGACAAAACCAAGTGAGGCTGGATTTCTCTCCCTTGGAAATACAATAACTGCTTTGTGGTCTGCTTTCATCACTGAAACTATAGATTCAGTCATTTTACAGTTGACCTCTCAGGTCTGAGGAACAAGCATGGGTGCTGTCAGGCTGCTTCATGCTGTCCTATCCCTTCCCATAGTAGGACCCTGACTGACCACTGGCCGTGGGAAATTCAGTTAGAGAAAGGACCACATCATGAGCCTGGTGAAAAGTCTGGCTCAGGTCATGTACAATGCCACTAGCAGTTTCTTTCAACTATGTGTCTGACAAGTAAGAGATCAAGGGCAGTAGGAACTCATTTTATTCCTTTCCTACTTAATTTGTCCAGGTACAGAAGGACTCTAATGCTTGGTGCCTGCCTGTGCTCTGTGATGAGATATGGCAAACTCCAGTCCTCAAGCCTTCTTCCTAAGATCAGGTACAAATGTTTGGGGTTTTTGTTTCTTAAAGAGTAGCTTTGCAGATAAATTATCCCAAGGGAAGCTAATTGTAATTGTTTTCCCACTACTCAATACTCAATACTCATGCAGTCAATACTCATGCAGTGTCCCTTCTGGCATAGGTGAATCTCCAAATGTCTACAACACTGGCTATTGAGAGCCCCTCTGTCTTTTTTGTTGTTATTTTTTGTTTCCTTTAAACCAGGAAAGACTGTAATATCAAAAGGTCATCATATTTTCACAAAATGAAATCACTGTTTTCAGTCAGTCTTGGACTTGTCCTTTAGAGCACAAAAAGCCTCTCCTTGTTTGTGACATGTTAAGCAATATGAAATCAGTGGAGAAATTGGGGATGGCCACCTCAAGGGCAATTGGCAGGCAGGAATTCTCAGGATCTGTCATGGTAGACCATGGTAGCATGAAATATAAAAATGGTTTCAAATTCTAGATCCACCTCCATGCAAAGCCTTCTGCTAATGCCTTTTTTTTTTCTCTCCACATGAGAGCTTGGTGTTGCTGGGGAAAAACAAGAAGAGAATTTTGAGAATGAATGGATGAAAATTTGATAATCCCCAATGATTTATTTTCTTATAAGATTATGGAATTGTGTAAATCAGTGTGGTTTTTATAATTACTAGAGTATGAGAGTACCTAAATACAAACAGCTGGGACAAGCAAGGCGGGAGCTGAGTCCAGGACTCCTCCCTGTGTCTCTTTCTTGCTATTTCTTCTAGAGAAACAGGATTTTACTGAAAACTCCTGAGAGCATCCTGGTGTCACCTTTGGTTCAAGTTCTATCATACCGTAACTGTTGCAAGGGCTTATCCTACTGCCCAGGGGCAACCAACCTGAGATGGGATCCTGACGATTATCTCTGTGAAACACTGCTGGTAGTTCTTCTATTTTTGCTGCTATGCTAACTTTCTATTCTTTCCCAGTGTGCCAGTTGAGCTATTTATGAAGCTACAGTGAAAAAACAAATCAGTGAAATGCTGGAAACTGTAAAAATTATCCTTGTAAAAATTTTTATTATTATCATGAACCTAAAAGGAGAGGGAAAAGGAGAAAATGTTTTAAACTCCTCTCTCTACTGGACAGAAGACGATGATGGACCATCTCCTTTTTTGCTGTGATAGGCCCAAAGAATAATATTTCTGTAAGATACTTTCCTTTTGCTTAGGGATCTTTAAGTGAGCTTAAAGACACCTTCTTCCAAAAAATAAATACTATGTACTTGAACGAAGTACAGAGCAGGTGAAGAAATGTTTAAAATCATAAATATCTTTACCCCCAGGATCTGGCCTGCAGCTCGTCCCCCCTAAGCTTATGTGATGACTCATATGCATTTACATTCCCTGTGTTTCACATGGCATCTGCTGCTACACATTTGTTGCAGGATCTTGTCTTTGAACAGCTGGTGACAACACACTTCCTCTTGCTTTCTTGAGCAGAGATTTTTCAATTGTTTCTTGTTGTTTTGACGTGAGACCCAGTGTTGGAAAAACAAGCCCATATACCCTGATTAGAATCAGCCCTTTAAACACTTGCCAATTAACAACCCATTTGTTATTTTTCTAAGGGCCAGGAAATACTTTCTCTCCTTGCACTTTATTGAGATGGGATTCTACCTAAGCAGAACAAAATCAAGCACTTCTTATATAAAATGTTAATAATGTTTCTCTTGTTCTCCCCCTTCCTTTTGTCCCAAAGTGTTGGAGAGGAAGGGGTCCTTTGATGCTTCAAGCAAATCTTAATTAGCTTGATGTCGTGATAACCATGCTACCTCCTCACACAGCCACGGCCACTAGTGATTAGTGTTATTGATATGACATGCCAAAAACAATACAGGAGAACAACATTAACACATTAGCAACAATGATACAAAAAGTGATTAAATTTAGGTGCTTGATGCCAATTCTAGTAGCAGGCATTAAGAAAAATAATGCATGTGTTCTTAGCAAAATTAGGGATGGTCTGGCTTGTACTCATCAAGCACATTCAGTGAAATCTTCTTTCAGAGTTTTGATGTCTATGAAATCCTAACTATGCTTTTATACTTTTTAAAAAACTATGTACTAAAATTGGTGCTGAATGCTTAGCTACTGTTTTTTCTTTTTGTCCTCATATTCAACATATACAGATTTCCTTGTCAGGGACCACCTTTATTAGGTAAGTATTTTAAGGAAGTACTATGCCTTCAAATGAGATCATCTTATTTCCATTTTTGAAAATACAATTACTTATCTCAGACAACTTCAGTAGTAGTTATTAGAGAAACTGCATATGAACTTACTAGCTTGTTGTTTTTTACTGCTTCAATGACTATACCATTCTGCAGGAATTTTCCAAAGGGGAGTTTTCCCCCTTTTCATAATTTCAGTTGAAGTTACAATCTATTGTTTAGTCTGTACTGTACTATTTATTCCCATAAGTAGTATCTGCTCATATCTTCACCTATACTTTGCCAATCTCTTAAAACATAGATAGACTTATGGTACATGGTTATTTATGATTTTGCACCTCTCTGCAGAGGTATCTTTGACAGCCTCTGCATATTCTGAGTTGTTTTCCTTTCTAAGTGTCACAGAAGATCTGACTACAGAGGAAGGAGTTTTCTTAGAGAGTCACACTTGATTCCTACCATTGCTGGATATGTTGATTCTCCTCAAATAAAGAGTTCCTTGGCTTCTGAATTTAAACACTGAAAAAGCACATATATTTACTGGATCATTGCCAGACTTGTTTTTTCTCTTTTTGTTTCCTGTGACAAGGGAGGATTTCAAATCACTTTGCTGCTCAGGGGAAATTGAAAACAGGATCTATTTTTGGTTCTCATTTGACTTCTCAAGATGGATCAGTGGAAACCTGTTGTAACACTAATTTACTTAAAGATGTATTATGTGCCCTTTGCAAAAATGCTGAGGGAAACAAGCTTTGCTTTTGCAGTTGTTTGGCCTAAAGCCAAGATTCTCTATGAAGCTGTATGAAGAAGTGAGAAGAAAATTATCCACATATTTTTATGCATACAGTATTATTGAACTGATTGGCTAGTGAATCTGTGCCCTTCTTAAAAGGACAGAAGGAAGGTATGAATGAGCTGAAGGTGCACCCTTTCTCTGTAACTGTGCAGATCAAGGGCTGATGTGTAGCATTCGGATGAATCTGCTCCCCAGACCTGATGTCAAAACAAAATATTGCTTCCTTATAGCCAGAGATTAAATGTTTTTCATTTCCTGAAATGCAATGTGAGTGCAAAGAGAGGTGCTAAAAGTCTCTTTTTTTTTTTTTTTTCAACAAATCACAAAGATTAGTTGCACATAGCTATTAGATAATTTTTAGTGCATTAACTGTAATTTCCACTTCAGCACACCGTTGGTCTGTGGTGCTCTACAGCTCAATGAATAACATCTCTTGGTACGTGAGGCAGTATTGGTAACAACTTAGACTGTGGCAACTTGTGTCATGTCTGCTCTATGAATAGCAGTGTCATTTGTCATGTATTAGAGCAGATTGCCTATTCAATGTAGCTGAAGACAAATTTTAGGTTGAGATAGATTTGTCCTCTGGTTCAGACTGGCTCTTTTACCCCCCTGCATCGCTGTTCATCTCAGGCTAAGGAGAGAGATCTGCACATAATTGGATATTCAACACCTGTGTTTCAATTATCATATTATTTGAAGAATTTGGTGCTTCACTTAATGTTACTCAAGTAGTTCTCCTGATTATTTGCTATTTCAGAGCTGCAATAAACTTGTTTATTGCTCCTTTTCTCTCTGCCTGAATTTAATTTCAGAGAGCAATCTCAGATAAAGGAGAGATTTCAGTGCATTCTGCTGGGTTGAGTTTGTTGCTGCCAAGTGGCAACATAGAGTCCATTTTACCTTACACTATATGATGCCACGAACAGAATACATTATTGTGATGTAATTTTTTTGGTTTTGGTGAGCTTTTCCAAACAGGCATATCTGAAAGCCAAGACAGTTGTATTCAGCAAGAATTTTATATAATATTTAATTACAAGGCATCCATGTATTGGAGGGGTTTGTTTTAGGAAAACAGCTCAGAGCACGTACAACAACATATCGCTTCTTTCTCTCTCTTGTCAATTACCCTTGAGTCATCCCACTTGCATAAGCTTCAAGTCAGTCAAACATATTTCAAAGCAGAATCCAGTATCTGCTCAGACACTAACTTCATTGCATGTCTATAGAAAGTGCATATTTTTTCATAATCTTTTTCTCCAAATGTGATTGTAATTCTGATTTTCTTCTATGAAAAGATCCTAATGCACATTCAATATGATTTAATTTAAAGAATTTCTGCATGTCCTTGTTTTCCACCAGCATGCACCTTTCTTCTCTGTGTTTAATGCTGGGTAAGAATTGTTAGTTTCATTCGTACAATTTGCAAAACTCATCAGGTCCAGAAGGGGCAAAGTTTATCACAGAAATTTGATAAGAGGGATAGATTCTCATGATAGAAAATAATCATAAATTTAATGGAATTCTGTGTTTCATTATGTGTTCTGGAGCTTACAGAGTAGTCTGACTTATTGATAGTTTCAATAACACTATGCTGTGCTGTGTATTCTAGGCAGTGTCGGTCATTATGAAATTGAGAATTTCCATCCCTTTTCGTTTTTGATTTTGGTGTAAAATTAGGCAAAATTTTGAAATGCCAGATTTCCATTAAATTGGAACAACAGAAATGTTGGGCATTTTCAACTGAAAGAAAATTGTTTTTCATTCTTCAAATGGAAGAGTTTTGCTTTGCAAATTCCTGTAGCCAAAATCAAGTTATAGTACTGGTCCTAGTAGCAGTATCATGCTGCTACTACAGTTCCAAAACTGAAATATAGGATTCTCATACTATACCACATGGAAGATGTACATCCTGAGAGAGACAATTATTACAGTTGGAGTCAAAAGCTTACAAAGAGTAAGGGCTGAAATTAAGAAGTGAACAATACAATGTAAATACAAGAAAATATACTGGAAAACATGGAAAAATCCATCTATTTCCAGATATGTGGAATGCTGTATTAGGTATGATAATTACTCCATTATAGATAAACACTTCAAGGAATCACAGTCTTTCCCTTTGTTTTAGAGAACACTGCACTAGAGAAAGTTAAAGTAAGTGTACGCTCTCTCCTCCTGAGCACGGAGGACAATAATTTAGTACAAATTTTATGGAGAAATCCACTGCATCACAGTGTCCCACTGTGAAAAACATGCTGACCAGGTACTGGTGAAATTGTTGACTGACAAATTGTCCTGAGGGCAGAGCTGGGTTTGCAGGAAAGCAGGCAGGGTGGATGTCCAGGTTTTCTATAGGGTAGATCAAGTAATGGTACAATTTACCCCATGGAAGATGAGAGATAAGAAGGGGAACAGGCTTGAGCCTGAGTCTTTTTCGAGTTTAAGAAAGATACTGAGTTGTTTGAACATGTCCAGAGAAGGGCAAGGAGGATGGTGAAGGGACTGGGCATATCCCTATGAAGAATGACTGAGGGAGCTGGAGTTGTTTAGCCTGGAGAAGAAGAGGCTCAGGGGAGACCTTATCTCTCTCTAGAACTCCCTGAAAGGACAACAGGACACAGTCTCAAGCTGCATCAGGGAAGCTGAGGCTGGATGTTTGGAAAAAAAAAATTCACAGAGAGTGATTTCCCTTGGGAATGGGCTACCCAGGGAGGTGGTGGAGTCATCGTCTCTGGATGTGTTTAAGAGACTGGATGAAGTACTTACTGCCATGGTTTAGTGGATGGGTGTAGCATTATTAAATTATTAATGCCCAGATGATGATACACTGTTTTAGGAATGTAAATAATGTCTTTGGCTTTCTTGTAGTTCTGAGACAATGGCATGTGACCCCCTTTCCTTTGTCTATTGACTGTATTAACCAAAGCGATCTTAGGACTATAAAACCAGATGAAATTGCAATAAAGAAGCTTCTCCATTTTGTCCCTTGTACAGTTGTACATAGTCTGCCTTTGTTTCCTAGATCCTCTGGTCAGAGCACCATGCAAACAAGGCCTGTATATCTTGTGGGTGGCTGTGATCTCAGGGGGTCCTGATCCCAATGCCACCAAATTGATGACTCCTGTTTTAAGAGATCGCACGTAACAGACTACAGATGGGATATTAGGTAATAGGTTGGGCTCCATGATCTTAGTGGTCTTCTCCGACTTTGTCAAATCTGTGATTCTGTGAATC
Organism: Serilophus lunatus; assembly: GCA_013399895.1. Classification (NCBI taxonomy): domain Eukaryota; kingdom Metazoa; phylum Chordata; class Aves; order Passeriformes; family Eurylaimidae; genus Serilophus; species Serilophus lunatus. The sequence continues at coordinate 627,913 of VXBA01002512.1, forward strand.
TTCTGGGTATAATCACATTTGTGAGCACAGTCAGTAGCTCCCAATAGAATATGTGCAAAATTCATAGAATCATGTCAGTTGGAAAATACTTTAAAGATCATCAGGTCCAACTTTATTGGATACCATATAACCATTTTTGAAAGTTGATACTATACCCTTCCATTTTCTAGAAAATGATTTCAGTTTAACTCCCTTTCCAATGGTGGCTGCCAGATTTAAGAAAAAAAGAAAAAAAATGCGGGAGAATGTGAGTAAATGAAGAAAGAGTTAAGTGCTCATTATTGTTTCTCTGTGGATATGCCAGATAAAATATGGCATGCCTTGTACACCCAAAATTTTCATCTGACATATAAAGAAAAGTTAGTTCCAGGTCTTTTATTTTACTTGATTTTCTTTTTTTTTTTTCTCTCAAATAATCATTTTACTCTTCAAAAACATGAAAGAAAAACTAAGTAGGCCTCAGTTTCTGTTGGCCAACAATATTTTGCATCCTTCAAAGGAAATCATACATGTGGGCACAAGAAGTGGCAGATAGCATTTGATTTTCTTCCTCAGACATTCTCTGATGAAAGGCCTGCTGACCTTTTGTGAAAGATTGCTTCCTGAAAACACACTGAATTCCCCTTCCATTCTTCCCTCTCTCTAGATATCAGCTTGTCTTCTGTTTATAGAGAGTAAATCATCCACACCTTATTTCCTTAGATTGAAGAACCCAACTAGCCTCTCATCAATTTCACTTTTTCCCTTCCACCAGCTGTTCTTCATATGCTTTGTTGGTCATATCCACCCATCAAAGCTAAGGAGTAGACACCTTGGACTATAGTTGTATTTCAAACTATTTTATACTTTCATGTAAAGTGATAGGAAACATCATCTGCTGAATTGCATTTTATCAAGAAAAATTCATCAGGTAAAACCAGGACGTTCTGGGAACTCAGATACATACAGAAAGTTGGAATACAGACTTCATGTTTATTCCTAAACATGCAGAGCTCTTTCTATTTCTTCCTAGGTAAGCTTCTACACAACTTCGTTATAAGCATTAAAAAGTAATGACCTGATCTTTCACTCCCCGTACTGCTGTTTGCTCCACGTCAGCAGCCTCATAAGAGGGTCACTGGCCCCTAAGCTGCAGCTTGTCACAAGCAAGAGACAAATGCTGAGAGATTTCCCTCTGTTTGATCCTTGTAATCAACTTTATTTCCTCTGCAGAATTCCAATTATCCCATTAAACAATGAGTCAGAATGCTTATATTGATACAGGTGCCTTAATTGGTTAATTTATACTCATGCCAGCCCCAGCTAAGAATTCATTTCCCTGAGGCCTCTTTAGACAACCACAGTTCCTCCTAAGCCATAATAGTAATTCCTAGCAGGTGTAATACTTTTACACAACCTTTAGATGTGCCCACAAGCACCCTGCACCACACAGTAATCTGTGTTTAGCCACACATATACTTGATGCTGAAATTTTATTTTCTTCCACCTTGTAATTTCTAACCTATTTAATTTGAATTATAAGACTACAATTATACAGCACTGACCATATGCTTCTAAAACCCATTTACAAGAAAAAAGTCTTAATATTATTGCTTTTTTTAGTAGCACTCCAAAGCAATTAAACACCTATTAGATACCAGCGAATTCAGCTGCAGTCTATCATACATACATTTATTTCCATATGCTGTCTGCTGAGCAACATCATTTCCATTATTGACTTAACAAGGATAGAAATAATAGACAGACTATTTATTGAACTGTCTTTAACTCTGCATCAACCAAAATAGCTAATTAAATGTGTAACAAGTTTCACTGACATAAACTTGGAGATTTTAAAATCAAGGTGAAGAGAAGGACAAACTCTAGCCTGTGCTATCTAAGACTTCTTCTCATCATGTCAAGAAAATAGGATATCTAGTCTTGTAAAAAATCATCAGAGAAACTAGATGGGACTACAGGTAGATTTTAAAAAGTGATTTTCCAGGAAATCAGGTTTTCAGGACCAAATCAACCCACTACTGAACTGCCAGGATTATTATTTCTAAACTTACATAAATGTCACAAGCAGGAGTTTCTGCTATAGTCCCTAGAAGACAGTTTCCAAAGAAGCTATAGAGTAATTAAGTGCCTTACTCAAGGGACTCTAATAGTTGTTCCTCAGCTTCATTTCCAGTTTAGCTTATGTCACTTACTCTCTGATGATGTAAATTCAGAATTCACCTTCTCCTCCTTTACTTGGCTGTATTAACTGGCAGCTTCCAGGCAGGAACAGCTGTAAAGGAGTCAGAGTCATCTCTAGTCCATAGACATAGTCCTGTATTTACTGAAGGCAGCAGCTTGTAGAGAACAAGCAACTTAACTTGCATCTTTTGAATTGCAGACTAACATTCATAATGGGGGATGATTCTGTTTGTGTGTGTTGGTTTTTCTGTGGCCAGGTTTTGGTGGCAGTGGGGGGGGCTGAGGGAGAGGCTTCTTCGAGAAGCTACTGGAAGTTTCCCCCATGCCCAGGCTGGGCCCGCTGCTGGCCAAGGCCAGGCCAATCAGTAGTTGACAGAACGCCTCTGTGATAACATATTTAAGAAGGAAGAAAAAAAAAAGTAGTTGGAAATGAAGATGGCTGCCGGAGAGGAGCAGGGTGAGAGCCTGTGAGCAACAACGCAAACACCAAGGTCAGTGCAGAAGGAGGGGGAGGAGATGCTCCTGGCGCCGGAGCTGAGATCCAGCTGCAGCCCATGGGGCAGCCCATGGTGAAGCAGCTGTGCCCCTGCAGCCCATGGAGGACCACAGGAGTGCAGAGATCCACCTGTAGCCCGTGGAGGAGCCACGCCGGAGCAGGTGGATGCTGGGGAAGGCTGTAGCCCGTGGGAGACCCAAAGTGGAGCTGGGTCCTGGCAGGGGACTGTAGCCTGTGGGGAGAGGAGCCCACTTGGAGTAGGATTCTCCTGTTAGGATGCGTGGCTCGTGGGGCCCACGCTGGAGCAGCCTGTGCTTAAGAGACTACACCCTGTGGAATTTTCAACCATGCGGCAGCAGTCTGTGAAAGGCTGCTGCCCATGGGATGGACTCTCGCCGGAGCAGTTTGTGAGAGGAACTGTATCCTGTGAGGGATGGACCCCATGGAATGCGGCTGGAAGGACTCCTCTCCCCAAGCAGCGGCTGAGAACAGCAGCTGACCACAGCAACACCTCCCCCCCCCCTCGCCTTTTCCCTTGACCGCTGCGGGAGAATAGGTTGGATGTAAGAAGGAGGGGGTGGGGGGTAAAAGGTGTCTTTTAGTCTCTCACTCTTAGCTCTGATCTTGTTAGTAATAAATTTGATTATTATTCCCACATAGAGTCTTGTTTTGCCTGTGACAGTGATTAAGAAAGAATCTGCTGTAGTTGTTATCATGAATAGCGAAACCTCTCGTTATATTCTCTCTCTCCTCTATAGTTGGGCAAGGGGGAGTGAGAAGGTGGCTGTAGTGGGTCCCTGGCACCCAGCCTGGGTTAAACCACTACATTGTGTGTTCACAGAAATGTATCTCTGTTTATCCATTCAGAAAATACATTCAGTTCATATAAAGTAAATTAAACAAGCAGTTTCTGCTAATGATCATGTACAAGACCTGTTTTATATTCTCTCTGTTGTTCCTTGTGTGGTGGGTTGACACTGGCTGGACTCCAGGTGCCCACCAAAGCCACTTTGTCACTCCTCAGCTTGACAGGGAAGGAAAAATATCTTGAAAAGCTCATGGGTTGAGATAAGGATGGGGAGAGATCACTAACCAGTTACTGCCAAGGGCAAAACAGACTTGACTTGGGGAAATAAGTTTAATATATTGCAAATCAAATCAGAGTAGGATAATGAGAAATAACACCAAATCTTAAAAACACTTTCCACCCCTTGTCCCTTCTTCCGAGGCTTAACTGCACTTGTGATTTTCTCTAACCCCCTCCCACCCAGTGACTCATGGGGACGGGGAACAAAGGCTGCAGTCAGTTCATTACATCTTTTCTCAGGCAGTTTTCCCTCCTCAGGGGAAAGACTCCTCACTCTTGCCCCGCTCCTGTGTGAGGCCCACTACATGAGAGACAGTTCTCCACTAACGGCTCCAACATGAGTCTTTCAGGCTTTCCATGAGGTCACAGCCACCTTTGAGCATCCACCTGTTTCAGCATTGGTCCCTTCAGTGGGCTGCAGGTGGGTATCTGCTCCACCATGGACCTCCATGGTCTGCAGGGGCACAGCCTTCCTCACCTTTGCCTTCACTACGAGTTGCAAGGGAATCTCTGCACTGGCATGTGAAGCACATCCTCACCCTCCTTCTTTGCTGACCTTGGTGTCTGCAGAGCTGTTTCTCTCATATATTTTCATTCCTGTGGTGAGTCTGTCTTGTAGCTGGCTGGAATTGGCTCTGTCAGACCTGGGAAAAGCTTCTAGCCAACTGCTCACAGAAGTCACCCTTGTAGCCCCACTGTGACTAAAACCTGGCCATGCAAACCCAATTCAGTTCAATTGTATGACCCGATGTCTCCTTGAAATGTGCTAAAACCTTCAGATGCATATAATTCTGAATAATAAATAAAGCAATATAGTTTGACTAGAAAACCCCCATTCACTCCAACAAGATAGTGGTATCCGCAGATGATGCATCCCAGCAAAGCATGTTTTTATACACACAAGCTGACAGGAAAAAATTGTGTTTTAGTCACCATATAGCTGAACCACCAATCTCTTTTAAAAAATAACTTGATTGCAGCAAGGGGGTTCATCTCTCCTATAGCAAATTAGATTAAATGCAATACAACAGGTACTCTGCAGAGGTATATTTCGGGATAGAGAAGAAACCCGTTTTTCCTTGTGGGTGTTGACTAATATTTTATGTTGCTCAAGTAGTATCTGTAATAGACTGGGGTGCAAGAGCACTCCAAATGTGCCATCTTCAGGGACATTGTTTCTGGAAGTGATCACAAAACCAGTGAGGCTTCTCCTCTCAGATGTAAGTGGATTGCATAAAACAAGTTCCTATTCATAAAAAGCTGCATTTAGGATACCTGCCTTAGGGTGGGGACCTCTTAAAGTGGTGAATGAGTCCCAGATTAGGCTGTCCTTTTGCCTAGGCTCCCCAGAGCAGCAGGTAGAGCACCAGGCTCTTAAGCACACAGCAGTTCCTGGAGGACACAAATACATTTTGCAACTTCCTAAGAAATTCAGCCAGGATCCATTCCCTTTTTCAAAAGATTCAGTCAGGTATTTTTGCAGATGTACGTGATAGTATCTGGTATTTTGATTCCTTACAGTTTGTACATTTAGTGTCTTTCATGAGAAATCTGTTAAGAAAGAGAGTGGAGGAAAACAGATTAACCAATCTGATTTACTTGATGGCCTATCCAAGTTTTCATATCAAAGTCAAAAGGCAGCAGTTCTGAAAGTCAGAACTGAGTAAATTCCAGCAGGTTCAGCATATTTGTCAGGAATATTAGAATTTGTGAATTGAAAAAATTGTTTGAAATTTTTCATATCTCTGGAACTTCTACCAAGTTTCTCCCCTGGTTTCTCTGCTATCTACAAAACTATGACTGCAAATGGAAGGTTTTTCCCCTCCAGTGGGACGCATCTTGGATCTCTCTGGTTTGTTGGGTGACTATTTTCATAATAGAAGGAGAAATTTTGTTTCTGTTCAACTCTAAAGATGCAGCCTCAAGATATCATAAACTAGCATTGTGGCATCACAGGCTTGAATTGCTGACAGTGCTTGTGAGATTTCCAGGTTGGTTTTATGTCATCGGAGAACTGATTGCTGACAAAATTTTTCAAACATTTGAGTCTTCATTGAAAGCAACTTCAAGCCTTTATGAAGGCTTTACTAGGATTTGAAAACACAAGATGATCTGTGGATTTGAGTTCATTCATCTTGCAAAAGTCACTGAAGCAAATTTATACTTCTGTGTAAGTGGAGTGGAGGGAGGGTGTTGGGGGTTCTTGGCGGGGGGGGGGAGGAAAGGGGTTGTTTCCTTTTAAACGGTTTGTTGGCCCCCCAGTCCTTTTATAAATCCTGGGTTTTTGGTTTTTTTCCTCTTAATAACCTTCCTTCGCTCTCCCCTGCCACCGTGCCCTTCGGAGCTAGCTGGGGGAGAGGCAAGGGGGTCGCCCCGGCTGTCCCCCCACAGTTCCTCTTAACAAGACCTCACCGAAACGTGGACCGGCGGCGACTGCTGGCGCACGCAGCAGGTCTAGTTCCAGCGCGGCCCNGGCAGCAGGTGCCGGCAGCTGCGGGCGGGAGGTGCTGGCCAGGGGTGGCTGCTACTGCTCTTGCACGCACGCCTTCCCCCGGCGCTGGCCGGCTGCTGCCCAGGGCATGGTCCCGGTGCCAGGGAGAGAAAGTCACTGCGCCGTTTCCCTGCCTCTCCCTCAGGCGGTCACCCGATCCCTGAGTGTCTGTGGTAGGCTTTGGCAGCGGTGGGCGCGGACGCCCGCCAATTGTTCTTTGCTGGCGGTGACCCGGTGCCTGTGGACACTGGCTGGCGGTCAGCAGTGGCTCTGCTTGCCCCGCACCACTACGAAAGCGCCCCGGTGGCGACACCGGCCCCCCGTGCTGCCACGAGGGAGCCCGGCAAGGGGTCCCGCGGGGCCAGTGTCCCCGGGAACGGCCCCCGCACAGCAGTGCGGGCGCGGTGGCTGCTCCGGGCGGCTCCTGTGGTCCCAGTCGGCCTCGGAGATCCCTTTTGAGGGTTCCCGCGGTCAGTGGGTGCCCTGGAGAGGCAGCAGACAGCCTGCAGCTGGTACAAAACATGGCGCTGGGAAGCGGCAGGTTCGCAATTTTGGCAGGAACCACCATTTTGCTGGAGCCGAAGATCTCAGAGGGAGAGGTGGAGCCCGGACCGCTGGCCAATCCGAAGAGGCGAAGCCAGGAAGAAGACGGCGAGATTTGTGCAGGACTTGGAGAGCTTAAAAGCCCGAAACAACGGAAGTTCTCCCTCTTTGGCTTCCTGCAAAGCTGGAGAGCAGCAGCACGGCCCCTCTTCTCCGACTTCCAGGCCCCATGGCTTGACTCCACCCACCCCCATCAGCACCGGAGCCAAGCCAGCACAAATGCAGATGGAAAGCTTCCACAAATAGCATCCCTGGGTTGGGGGGAGGACTTTTCACTGTGTTGTGTTTTGCAGAGACTTCAAGGTCTGGGAGTTACTACCACCAGGGAGAGAGAAGAGAAGCAGCTTTCCCTTCCCACTGCTTCTCCTTGGCCAGTCTGCCTGGCCTTTGAAAAGCAGTTCCCTTATTCCCTTTTTTCCCTTTTCTTTTTCTTGCGTGGTTTTTTATTGGGTGCATTTCTGTGTTAAGTCTAGAGCTCCCTTAAACTGTTGTCTTTTCTTTGGTTGAGCTCCAGACGAATAAACTGTTTCCCTGTTGTTTAAATTCTGTTCAGTCTTCTCGTCACTGTTCAGCGTGCCCCTTAATGAAACACAGTGGTGCTTAAACCACCACAGGTAGGTTGATAGGTTAGGTAATAGCTTGGACTTGATGATCCCTGTGGTCTTTTCCAACCTTGCTAATTCTGTGTAATTCTGTATATAATGATTATATGTTGGACATTATTTGAAATGTATCATCACATGTGCCATAACGTATGATCTTTGGATGCATGCTGTAGCAACAGTGGGATTATTTGCAGAATATGATTTTGAATAATCATAAATATTCATGCATAGACTTCCATGTTTATGAATTGTTTTCAATCTTGAGGACTCCATCAGTTGCTCAAATTCCTCAGGGATGGGAACTACACAGAGAAATCCCATGACAATTAATTATTCATTCATTTTACATAAGAAAAAAAATAATCTTCAGACTTCATTTGATTCAATCTTTTAAATGGAAAGCTGAGAAAGCCTTTTCTGCTGCTGGAAATGTATAGCAAATTAAAAGCTTCCTGGAAGACTGCTCATAATTTCCACATGTTCTGAGCAGTTCAGAAGGGTTTGTTGCAACACTGAGGGACAACCACCACAGTAGAATTTTCGACTCACTGCTCTCTGAAATTGTTGTCCAAATGTGGCGTCAGTAGAAATGTCACAAGTAAAATTAAATTCGCTTAAGGTCTGAATAGACTGACATTGACCTTGTGGGAGTGTGAAAAGGAATGATTCTGCTGTCACCAAACCCATGCAGGAAGGAAGCTGTAGTGCTTGTCCAACCAATTAACATGAAGCAGGAGCCTCCTTTACTCCCCAGCTTTTCTCTATGCAGTCATTAGTAGGGGACACTCACTGTTACCAGTTCAGGGTCAGCTCTACCAAGGCAGCTCACTAGGGGTTTGACCAGCATGCACTTCAGAGGGGAGCATACCTAAACCAGCACAGCAGTCCTGGGCTTCAGTGAGTTTGAAGTTTTGCTTCTCTTCTAGCCCAAAGTGTCAAGAAGAATCTGGTAGCCTGTAATCTTGTAAGTGGCCAAAAAATACTGCAAATACCCAGCACTGTGCTTAGAAAGTTTTCCAGAAGATAAAAATACAGAGAGCGCTGATGTTTGTCAGTTGAATTGGTACTGGTCTCTGGGGCAAAACAATGTATAATTCATAGCACTTTTTTTCCTAAACAAAAAGTTATGAAAATAGCAATAAAGCTAACAATCCTCATGATAAAGAAGTTGGCCAAGAAAGGCAAGAGACCAGGATGGCTGAGTAGGGAATTGCCGCTCAAACTAAAGGGAAAGAAGCAAATGCACAAGCAGTGGAAATAAGAACAGGTGATCTGTGAAGAGTATAGAGATGAAGTTCTGTTGTGTAGGGATGGGGTGAGGAAGGCCAAGGCAAAGCTGAAACAACTTGTCCAGGGACTCAGAGTAGCAGAAGGGGCTTCTACAGCTGTGTTAACCAGAAAAGGAAGGTCACAGAAGGTGTGCCCCCTTGATAACAGCACTGGAAACTGGTAACAATGACTGAGGTGAAGGCTAAAATACTCAACAGCTTTTTTGCCTCAGTCTTCAGTGGCAACCTCTCTTGCCGCACCTCAAGTGGATGGATAGCAGGATGGGGATTATGGGAGCAAAGTCCCTCTCACTTTAACTTAAGGTCAGGTTTGCAACCAACTGAGGAACCTGGATGTACATAAGTCTATGGGATCTGATGAGATATATCTCAAAATCCTGAGGGAATTGACTGATGTAGTTGCCAAGCCACTCGCCATGATATTTGATAAGTCATGGCAATTAGGTAAAGTCCTAAATAAGTGGAAACATTGTACCCGTCTTTAAAAAATGTAGAGAGGAGGACCCTGGGAACTGCTGACTATTAGCTTCACTTCTGTGCCTGGGAAAAGCATGGAACATGGAGCACAGAGGGACAGCGAGCACAGCTTTAGCAAGGGCAAGTCCTACCTGACCAGCCTAGTGATCTTCCATGTTGGGGTGACTAGATTGTGGACAAGAAAAGGACTACAAATGTCATTTATCTGGACTTCTGTAAAACCTATGATGTGGTCCCCCACGACATCCTTCTCTCTAAATTGGCTTTGGTGAGTCGACTGTTAGATGGATAAGCAAGTTGTTGGAAGTCATATCCAGAGGGTAGTGGTCAATGGCTCAGAATCACAATGATATCACACAGAATCACAGAATCGCTAGGTTGGAAGAGACCTCCAAGATCATCGAGTCCAACCCTTGCCCTAACACCTTGACTAGACTAGACTATGTCACCAAGTGCCACGTCCAGCCTTTTTTTAAACACATCTAGGGATGGTGACTCCACCACCTCCCCGGGCAGACTATTCCAATATTTTATTACTCTTTCTGTGAAAAACTTCTTTCTAATGTCTAACCTATACTTTCCTTGGTGCACCTTGAGACTGTGTCCTCTCGTTCTGTCAGTTGCTGCCCAGTGGAAGAGACCAACCCCCACCTGACTACAACCTCCTTTCAAGAAGTTGTAGAGAGCAATAAGGTCACCTCTGAGTCTCCTTTTCTCCAGGCTAAACAACTCTAACTCCCTCAGTCATTCCTCATAGGGCTTGTGCTCCAAGCCCCCCACCAGCCTTGTTGCTCTCCTCTGGACACGCTCAATCATCTTCACGTCCTTCCTAAACTGAGGGGCCCAGAACTGGACACAGTACTCAAGGTGCAGCCTCACCAGTGCCGAGTACAGAGGCAGAATAACCTCCCTGCTCCTGCTGGCCACACCATTCCTAATGCAGGCCAGGATGCCGTTGGCCTTCTTGGCCACCAGGGCACACTGCTGGCTCATGTTGAGCTGGCTGTCAATCAGTACCCCCAGGTCCCTTTCCACCTGGGCACTATCCAGCCACTCTGCCCCCAGCTTGTAACATTGCAGGGAGTTTTTGCGGCCAAAATGCAGGACTCGGCACTTAGACTTATTGAATTTCATCTTATTGGATACTGCCCAACTATCCAACCGATCCAGGTCTCTCTGAAGAGCCCTCCTTCCTTCCAGTAGATCAACACAAGCTCCCAGCTTAGTGTCATCTGCAAATTTACTGATGAAGGACTCAATACCCACATCTATGTCATCAATAAAAATATTGAATAACATTGGTCCTAGCACAGACCCCTGAGGAACACCACTAGTGACTGACCGCCAGCTGGATGCAGCACCGTTCACCATCACTCTCTGGGCCCGACCGTCCAGCCAGTTCCTAACCCAGCAAAGAGTGCTCCTGTCCAAGCCGCGAGCTGCCAGCTTTTCCAGGAGTATGTTGTGGGAGACAGTATCAAAGGCCTTGCTGAAATCCAAATAGACAACATCCACAGCCTTACCCACATCCACCAGGTGGGTCACCCAGTCATAAAAGGAGATCAGGTTGGTCAAACAAGACCTACCCTTTGTAAAGCCATGCTGGCTGGGTCCTATACCCTGGCCATCCTGGTCCATATTAGGACCCCTGTACTTTAATATATTCATTAATGACATAGATAAACGGATCAAGTGCACCCTCAGCAAGTTTGCAGATGACACCGAGCTGAGGGGTGTGGTTTCCACACCTGAAGGATGGGGTGCCATCCAGAGGGATCTGGAAAAGCTCAAGAAATGCACCCATGGGAATCTCATGAGGTTTAACAAGACCAAGTGCAAGGGACTGCACCTGGGTCACGACAACCCAGGTTGGGGGATGAACAGAGACAGACTTGTGGGTGCTTTGTGTGAGAGGGTGAAAATGAGCTGACAATGTGAACTCACAGTCCAGAAACCATGTCCTGCGCTGCGTCAAAAGAAGAATGGATAGCAGGTTGAGAGGAGTGATTCTGTCCAGAATTTGCCTAAATGCTTCTGTTATTTCTGAGTCTGTCTGAATAGCCACATGAGACATTTATCTGCCAGCTATCCTACCATGGAGAAATTCTTTGTGGTAGCCTAAGGTTTCCACATGTCAGTTTTCGTCAAAAAAGAGAGGATCACACAATTTCACCTGTCTTCTGCAAATCAGAGCATCAGTATGGGTAAAGCAGAGTGTTGTTCTGGATTAATCTAGATGCATCTCATCTAGGCCCCTTAATTTTAGTGATATTTTGTCAAGATCAGGCTTGTTAATCAGAACTGGTCTATCTAGTCAATTCCAAATGATAAAAGGAAAAAAGGTAGAATTTGACAATTGCTGCAATTTTTCTTCAGAACCGAGGATGCTGAGCTCACTTATACTTTCTGCCTTTGGTGAAGCATGTTATAATTGCAGCAGGGCCACCTGCACATTCCTGGGGTAGAGAAATCAGTGTCCAGAGGTGTAAGCTGTTTTCCCAATGGTGAGACAGACAGAATCTAGTAGTGAGAAGAGTTCTCAGTCTTCTCAAGAAGAAACTCCTTTTGTCTCTCCCTGCATGTTGATCCGTGTTATCAGCTGGTTTGAGAGCCCATTTGTGCCAGAGCAGTGCAAAAGGAACAAAGCATGACTGAGAGATACATGCAGTATAGTGCTTTTCAGAGCTTATTTTTAGAATGGAAATAGTGTTGGTTTTAATCTTCCTTGACAGCTGTTTTCAAAGGCACACAGAATAGACATTACTATTTTACATGTCAATTCAACTCTGTTTACAAAATCAAGGAAACATTTAAATGGACCAAGATTGTAGATTGTAGTTTTCTTTCCAGTTCCCTTTTTGTCTCAGCAAAAATTTTTTTCTTGTAGATAACTAATTTTAACATAATGTGACATTTTCTTTGCTGTACACAGGATTTTTGGGATTCACTGTGTAGTGGGCCCCAGCAGAAGACATGGTAACTAAGATAAAGTGATTTCTAGCCAAATCTAGGCAAAGAATAACCAGAGAACTTGGTTGTAGAGACCCATATGTTAGCATGAATAACTCATAAATAACCTGAGCCCACCCCAGGACTGTCCTTAGCTTGTTGCAGTGGAGCTGTGTAGGAGTGTACCCCTCCCAGTCAACTTGGTGACTGCTGGACCAATTTAACTGACAAGCTGTAACAGAGGTGCTTCTCTTTATGTTCCATGCAGTACATATGGACAGCACCTTCTACATGCTTTGTCTCATCTTGAGATGAAGCAGAATGCCTACATGAGCATTCCTTTACTTGGCAGCAGCAATCATCACTAGAATGGTTTACTTTATGAAAATCCTAAAAAAGCTGTACAGACCACAACAATGAACCTGGCCACAGGCAGGATGTGTGCACTGTGCCATGATCCATGAAGGGGCTCATCCAGGTCTGTGACAGGTGGGGTTGCCAGCATCAGCAGGGAGGTGACATTGCTATTACCTCTTCAAGTACATCCATTAACATCAGAAGTTCTGTCACGGTATCTAGTATTGATACCATCTTTTACAGGACTTGTATTCTTTATACAATAAGGTAGTTATGCATTTCTTATTCAGATCTCAAATGGTACCGCCTTGGTTCAAAACAAGCTGTTGGGAGGTCCTTCTATTTTCGGCATTGTCTTGTTTTCGTGAAAATCCACTGGAGAGCTACATGCTGTGATGGCAAAGCATACTCTGCTACTGATTTTCTGAACTTCTAGAGATTACTGATGAGTCCTTTGTCAGCTTCCTTCACTGGCCAAGAGTGATTGTTCTGATAGTTTCTATATTGAGCTGACTTATCTTTGCATGTTTCTCTTTAGTGTTTTGTGAGTGCATCCAAATCCATATTTTCCTGTGCAGAAAAGCCAGACATTCTACAATGAAGGGTGATGTGATAATCTGTTAGCAGTGACAAAAATTTAAATCCCTAGGTGGTGAGAGGAAAAGGGCAGAGGGAGATGAAGAGCACATATTTCCAAAACCTGGGCCATTTGTTTTTTCTGCATAAATTTGACTGGCATGGAGACCACTTTTGTCTAAGGTGGGTGATGCATAGGTCCAACAGATGACTAAGAACCAGCTAGAAATGTCCAAGGCGTTAGGAACCACAGTTGTCTCCTTGATCTTGGCCTTTATCCATATTCCTGAAACTGTATGGCAAGAGCAAGACGTGGCTGGGGAGGCTCTGTGCCAGGTGAGGATGCATTAACCCAGGAGAGATTCCTTCAACCAGGATATGCCGTCAGGTTAGGGCTGCTCTTATTTGTTTGACCAGGTCAAACTAGGCTGGAAAAGGGACTTGTTTGAATGTGCAGCAGTAGCAAAATATATAGTCAAAGACAGGGAGAGAAAGGACACTCCCTGAAGAATCAGGGCAGGGTTGGTTGTTGTAGCCCCTAGTCAATGAAGCTGCCAATATTGTAAATGGCAAAAGGAAAAAGAGGCTCAGACAGAGCAGCAAGAAATCAGAGGACAAACACATTTTAGGCCTTTTCCTGCTATCTCAGTAGATGGCTTTGACCATTCCACAGAAACCAGTGGAGACAAGAAGTGACATCAGGGTGGCAGAAAATCCATTTTATCCTCTTTTCTAATGTGCTCTCCAATACAGATATGGCAAAGCTACGGAATAACAGCAGGAAAAAATATAGCTAGTAATTTAGAGAAAAAGGGAATCCACTAAATGCTGCCTACTATCTACCCCACTTCAGATAAAAAGTAGTAAGTCTTACCACACATGTTTTAATCTCAAGAATTCAAGTTTTAAGTTGAAATCTGTTTTCACTGAAATTTTGGGATAAGTTTATTGAAAGTTGGAGATAGGGAGAAGAAACAGGCAGAGAATAATCAAGGGCTAATTTGTTTCAAAGTCTGTTCTATTCAAATATCACAGAGAAGTGCCTTAATAGAAGGAACATTTTATCAAAGGAAGCCAATGTGAGATCATAAAACAAAAGATGAAAAATATCTCAATAGATTAATAGAAACATACATATTCTCAAATTTGTTAAAGAAACAGTGAAAAGAGCCTCAGATGAAGACACTTAAAGAAAAAAATTCACCTAGTAATTTTGAAAGAATATTAACTTTAGTTATGTCAATGCAAGACAGCTAATTCCAAGTTGAAGTTTTTCTAACCATTCTTTCTCCCACACTCTCTAGGGTTGTGACCGCATGGTCACCAGCAGTTATTGTTAAACAGCTGGTCAGAGACTTTGCCAGTAATGGTGATATATTGAAACTTCAGTTCACAAAAGGTGAGTGAGGTCCACACAACCGTAAAAACACCTCTCATAGTCTGAGTTTAGACATCCCCTACGGATCACAGGATTCAGAAGCAGCAGCATGGAGTTTTAAAGAGGGATAGGCATGGTGGAAGCAACCATGAGTCACAAAGCTCAATGCAGTACCCATCAAGAACAGTTTAGCATCAGCTTCCTCAAGCAGCCCAGGAATTGGTGGTTAAACTGTAACATGTCTCTCTAAAGGCAGTGGATGAGTCTTTCTTATTTCTCAGTTTAATTACCAAGTATTTTTGCTCATCTTTACCTGGCTGCAGTCATCCCAGATTCAAACTGGTGGCCACTGTTTTTTGGCTTTTCCAACCTTATTGTTCTGGAGTGCCCCTGAGACAGGGTTGTGCTTCAGCATTTTAGCATTTTAGGGCTTTTCTGTGCTTAAGATGCCAATTTGTTAGAAGTTTAAGTAAAACCAGGTGGTATTTTTCTGTCATATCACATGTAATGGACAATGCTAAGTACACCACACAGCTTAGATGCCTCTACTCTAGGAGTAGACCTTCTAATCAACATAGTGGACATTTGCTAGGATGGGTCACTTAGCCACTAGATGTGTTTTTTCTTGTATATGTGTAATTCATAGCATTTCCATTCTACATATCAGCTATGTAGAATTCTACATTATAATGCATCTGAAGAAGAGGGGAATATATAAATGGCTCACAGTTTTTGTGCAGCTAAGTTCTAATTTCAAGAAACTTTATTCTGCTCAGATAATAGGCAGTAGCACCAAGGCCTAATCCAAAGTCCACTTAAGGGCATTAGAAAGACACCTTCTGGACAACTCTTTGTCATGTTTGTCTTTGTTGTGGCTAAAGATCATTCTTGAACATACCGCTTTAAAAACTGACCCCCATCCATGTATTTATCTCTCTCAATCCGAAGGGATACATGAGGATTGCCGGCAGAGAAGACACTAAAGTAGCTCTGACTGAAGAACTGAAAGCACCAGGAGCTCTAGCAGACCTGGAAGCAGCTTAGTGATGAGAAGTAGGGTTTACTCGTTCAGCTGTGTCACACAAGCAGAGTTCTGCTCTTTCTGACTTCAGCAGAAGATTTTACATGGTCATGAGCTGCAAGGGTTGGACTTGGGCCAGAAACTTTAAAGTGTGGGGGCTTTCTGACACCTCTTACTGTGCTTTGAAAAAAAAAAAAAAAAGATCTGAAAGATTGGTTATATTTCTTTAGCAAGCCAGTGTTTCTTTTCTTACTAAGCTAATTATGTGTGATTGAGTTAGGGATGCCTATATAAAATATTACAAGGTGACATTTACTTCAAATACTGTATGGACAGAAGTATGAAACACAAAAATTACCAGGGCAGATTTTCAACAAGATTTTTGCTTGATTTTTCCTAGTGAATGTTCTCTGTAGTCCCCCTCAGTGGTGATAACTTGTTACATTCATTTATGTATGTCAAAAGAGAAAAACACGGGGAGTCTATTTAGTCAGCTGTAAAAGAATGCCTGCTACTGGTCTTGATTTTTGAGGAAAAAAAAACAAAACAAAACAACAAAAAAAACAGATTACTAGATCTGCATAGGAAGTCAAAGAAGCTACAAAGTTCATTGTAACAAAATGACATGGCTGGAGCAGAAGTGGGATGTAATACTAGCAAGAGAGGTCCAAAATATGTGTGAATCTGTATTAGGTGCCTATGGTCAGCAGCTACATGATGATTTATATTGCCTCAAGACTTAACTCCTTGTTGATACTGAAAAAAAATACCTCATTTGACACCTTTTTTCTCTAAACAAACCAGAGCCATAACCATGGCCACTTCCCCAAAATCTCACCAAACAAATCTCCATATTCTCTTCTACTTCCCCTCACTCATCCCAGACACTTGGCCTACTAAGCCTGTCTCATTCTCTTATCCCCATACATACATACAGTCCAGCACGTCATGGGATCCTGTAGCTCTGCACTGTTTCACTGCAATCTTTCCCTTCCCTGTTCTTTGTGTTCCACCCTGTAGGACTCCTTGGTGGCCACAGCTCAGGGAAAGGATGTGGCTTCATCCCGAGGACTGCAACACAGAATGTTTATCTGTCCTTCTCTTCTCTGTTGACCCCTTCTGCACCTCCTATCTCAACTAAAAGAAGTTAAGGTTAATATTTTTTTTCTCATTTCAACAGAGAAATTCAAGTAGCACTAAAGTCATGAATTTGGGTTTACTACAGCAGAATTCACCAATACCTCTGATGTTACAAGAGTATAACAAAAAACACTGAGAACACTGAGATGGAGGTGGAGCAGCATTTGTCTCTAAAAAGAAAAATAGTATTCAAGTTAGTGGGTTGCTCTGTTCCAAATAACCTGTGCTCTTTGGATGAAATCAATACAGTAGTATTCTCACGAGACTGCAGAACATTCTGAGTATGGGACCCCAAAGCAGCACAGGCATTTTATGTGTCAAATGCCCACTATGGTAACTGTGAAACTCAATGCCACTTTGATATACAGCTGCTCTTGCCTTAGGGCTCAAGGCAGAGTAGCTTTACTATAAAGGTGCCAGATCCAGAATCACAACTAACATCTTGCACTTCCCACACCAGTGATCCCTCGAGGCTTGAGGAAGAAACTGGGCTGTGAATAACAAGGTATCTGAACAGTTGATGACTCACTAGAAGTCCAGGGTCTGAGATACTGACAGTTGGAAGTTCCCAACAATTTTATCATAGTTGTCAGTGAGGGGAAAGATAAGAACAAAACCACAAAGTTTTGTTGATTTTTATAGGTCAGCATACTTATGGTTCAAAGTCACTGTGGGAGGAATCTTCCGGATTTTCAGAGATTACACTAAGAAAGAGATAGCTAAAAAAATGTAGATTCCCTGCTCTTAATATAAACCACCTATAAATTAGTGTTCTGGATACAGGTAAGCCTAGTCTATCAGTCCATATACATATACATAAAAGTACATATTCTTTTTTTTGTATTTCCAAAGTTGAATTATTTTGGACTTCTAAACATTTCTCATCAAAAGAATGCCAAATTTATGGAAGCATTTGCATTTTATTGTCTCTAATCTCAAAGGTGGTGTAGGGTAAGTTTGTGCAATGAGATTACTAGGAAGCAACCAATAAACCACATATTCTTGTAGTTCATCATCTGAATTTAGGAAGGTGAGAAAGCTCAAAGAGTTCAAAGTCGTGTCTGAAAATCATGCTTTCTTTTTATTATAGTCTTACTGATCTTTACCAAACTGGCAAAATGACATTGAATTGGTAAAAAAATGAACAGGTACAAAAAGTTGCAAAAAATTTGTGTACAAAATGCAGCCAATATCCTGTGTTTTTCATTTTACACAAAACAAATTTAGCAAAACCCTCCCCCCAAAAACCTATCCCCAACTAAATTGGGATTGCAATCCAACTCCTGTAGTTTCTGCAACACGTTATGATAAAGAAATTGTCTTGCCTTGTGCCATTGTTTTTTGGTTGGTTGGTTTGTTTTGTCTTGTCTCGACCTTTCAGTGTTTGTGGAATTTTTCCTCCTTAATCCTTCTTAGATTTAGGATTAGAACTCAATCCTCATACTAGGTTCAGAAGTTTGCTGAATTAATCCTTGGATCATTGAAGTGGGTTCTATTTTATTATGGAATGCTGAAGAATTACTGAAACTTCAGTGGAAACTGTTAATGAGAAGCTGGAAGTCCACTGGTTAATTATATATTGTAGTCTCTTTCACTTGGTTTTTGTTCTATACCATGGCCCGGGGGGACAGATCTCAGGTTTTTGACAGCAACCTCATTATTCACTGAAATGGGCAATAACTTCTTCAAATAAAACCTTTTCCTTGATCTTAAAAGAGAAATTTTAACTTTGAGCTCTTTATTTAGTTTCATAGCTATCTTTTTGTGTCATTGTTTTAACACTGGGACCCTGAGGTCTACTCAAAAAGGTCACACCACTTTTGGCTATGCATCATTAGGACTTGCAGGTCAAATACACTTGGGTCAGGAGCTACGCAGCTGTGAAACTCTAGAACAACAGAAAATATTGAAGTTTAAGAGGATGGTAGCAGTCACTTCAGAATAAAAGCACACAATGCTATTTTAGTTCTAGAGGGGCAGCTTTCAGATACCTTTGACAAGAAACCATAATTCCCACGTACAACCTACAATCAGTAGCAGTCAGAGCCACAGAAACTCTAGTTTCCACCCAGAAGTTGCTCTTGAAATCAAGAAGAAAATGGACACTCAAATAAAACATGGTGGTTTGTTTCATAGAGGCAATTGAACGGTTCAAAATCAGTTGTTGGTGTTTGATCTACAAAAATCACCAAAAACTGCCAGCTGGGATTTGCTGGCCATAGGGATGGCTGTGGGGATGTTATCTCTGGAGAGCAGACCCAACTCAGAGAGCTACTTTCCATCTAACTGAACTGTAGGTTCAGGAACACGAGGGTTCACTCTATATTTTGTGAAACTAACCTGATTTTTTAAAAAATATAAATAAGTGTAAAATGAATTTGTGGGTTTATTTCCAGGAAAACATTCTCCAGAGAATAAATTAATTGCTGAAAAATTGTGATTATTGTATGTAACAGTTTTGTGCCGTGTTATGTAACATTCAGGTGAAAGATTTTGACAACATGCAATGATAAGTATGATGCAAGGAGACTAGGATAAAATAGGAGAAACAGAATAGGTATTCAAATAGTTATTGGTGATGGCCCTGGAAGAACATGCTCTTCCTAGGTCTGAAATCTGTATTCACATGGGCTGGTGGAATAGCAACATGTATTCCACATGACCATATTGATTCAAAGATCTGTTTGCATTTTTGAAGGGTGGGGATTGTTGGATTTGCTGCATGTTTTTCAGAGATTTGGGGTTATTTTGTTTGTCTTATCAGTTCTTTATTTTTTCCCCTGCTTATTTTCTCACTAATTTTCACCTCTAGTACTTCACATTAGGGGGTCTATGTCTTCACTGTCTTTGACTTTTGGAATTGTTTGTTCCCAGTAGTGTTTACTGTACTTTAAGGGAATGTGCCATCATTTTGCACATACGCCATGCAGGCTGGAGAAATCACATTAAATATGCCAGGATTTTTTATATTGGATATTCCCACTAAGGCATTTAAGAAACAAAGTGAAAACCAAGTTGAAAAACCTTCACTTATTTGACCCAGAAGCTTCCAATGTAGGTACCCCATAGCAGAGTGTGTGTCCCTTTGCTGCATAAACATGTATTAACAGTCAGTGGCATCAAAGGCTGGCTTTGAAACATTCCTCTATAAACAATTATTTCTCACTAGAGTATTGCAGGTCCCTTATAACTTGAATTTTACATTTTTATGGCCTAAATATATCTCAGGTATGATCTACAGAATCAATGGATTTTATAGACATATAGATATTATATTTGAAAAAGGAAAATATTGCCAATGCTTGTAAAATGATGAAAAAATATCTTGTTTACTGCATGGGTTTAAGATTTATTGTTCCCTCTATTCCCTGTGCAAAGAGAATACACATACATGTATAATTCCTCTAATGATTTTAAGCTCGTTTACTGAATTTTACATGGAGCTGGAGGACTTGGATAAACCATCTTCTAACAGATTTGAAGTTGATAAGTGACTAGGTAAAACAAGGGGACCAGTAAGGAATAGATTTACATGAGCACATCCCCACGTGTACTTGTGAAAAAGGTGTTTTGACTGTTTCAACCAAGGGAAAAGCATTGGTCAGATCATAGTTTATTAACAAATTCAGGCATAATTCTTCTGTAATAAATAGGGCTTTGCTGCTTCTACTGCTCCCAGAACTGCTTGTTATATGTTTATTTTAGGGCTCTATGCCTGCCATAAATTTGGGGCTGTTTTTCGAACAGTGACAGTGATATATTAGTATGACTACCTTGGCTCTCAGAACTGGGACTATCGACATGATGAACAAACAGAAGTTCATGTTTCCTTTTAAAACAAACAAACAAACAAAACCAAAACCACCCAAACAAAAAAAAACCCCAACAATCTATCATGAAATTCAACTGTGGTCATAGTTCATAAACATGGATTACTGTTGACCAGAGAAGCTATGAAAGAGCTCCCTGAAGAACTTTTGCTGGGTGAATTTCAATTAGTGTGCTCCAGTTGAATTATTTTTTCCTGGTAATCTAACAGAAACATTATCAAAATTATCTGAACAACATAGGAGTGGATTGCATCTCCTAGGCAGGCCATCAGTGGAAGAACAGATGACTCTAAAAGCAGCCTTTTCGTTTCAAGACTTTTTCTCTCTTTCAGCTAGAGAGCTGTTTCCAAGAATAAAATTAACAAAAATATACTTTGCTTACCCCGAAGGCATAGTGTCAAATGAATGCCCATCATTTCCAGGAACAAGGTAGAGAAGAATGGGAACACAGTCAGGAATGGGGAGGTCTTAGAGACTGGTGCTTCCATTGTGGCTCAGGAGGAATTTTGTGTGCAAGTCTTAGAGATCAGAACACAAAAAGAAGTAGAACAAAACAGGATGGGGGATACAGGTGTGGGATGAACAGGGAGAGACCCAAGAGGTGAACTAGCACTAGTAACTAGCACTAGTACCCCAGTGAGATTGTAGAGTAGTGAAAACAAAGGCCAGAGCAGGCTGGGTGTTGGAGCAGAGCAGAGAAGGGTGAAGTGCCTGGGTAGGTGTACAAAGAAGAATAGAAAATGAGTGACATGGAAAGCAGTGAGAGGGGGAATGGCTGAGGCCCGAGGATGCTGGGCATCCCACACGTAGGGGAACAGAGGACAGTGAGGTACATATGTTTATTTGTTGCCAGAAATGCTTGCAAAGCCTGCACTGCAAGCACATTTCTTGTTTGTGGCAGTAGGTAGTTCATATAGATAGATAAAGACACCAGTTACATTTTAGCCAGGGAGATTATAAATCAAGGGGGCTCTGTAAGACACTGCTTCAGTTCTATGCTCTGATACTAATTTTTGAAGACAACTCAAATTTTGGTGTCCCAGAGCATTTGAGTAGCTGACTTTGTAAACCGAATTATATAGTCTTCTCATAATGTGTGTGTGTTAATAGAGATACATACTTTAAGGAAAATGCCAGAAAGTGAAGCCTAAATATAAACAACACAGCTGACATGCATCCCAAACTAAAAGAGAGACAAGGTTGTTGCTATCTGTTCCTCTCCTTCCTAAACTGATACGGATTTCATTTACTGGCAAGGCTAATGGAGAATAGAAACTGAAGGGTAGCTTTTCTTGTTGTACCTGCTGTGTAAATGGACCAACAACTGAATATTATAAATACAGAAAAAGTCTTTTAATTCACCAGAGTGCCTTTTTAAACTGTGAAATGTGGGACTGGAAACAAAGCAGGAGCAGAAATTGTTATGAGTGCTGTTTATATTTTTATGATGATGCTCTCAAGTAAGGCTAGAACACCAAAGCTCTGAACTCTACAGTGAGAAAACTCATACTGAAACAACTTTAAATCTCCTTTTTCAGACCCCTTCACATCCTTCCTTGTCTATGACAATAAACACTCTCTATAAGCACAGATTGCTAAAGACATCTTTTTTTCCCTTTTGACCTGATTATGACACTTCTAGTTTTGAAACATTATTTTTGCTGTCTTCTTCTCTCCAATCTTTTCTCTACTATGCTATCTCCTTCAAAGACCCACACAATTCTTATTCCTTATTTAATCCCTCTGACATGCTTCCAAATGCCTTTAGTCCTTTACAGGTTATTCACGATCTTTTCTAACAGCTTAGACAGGAGTTGGCTCATACAGTTCTAATTTTTTGCAAATTTTATAATATTTGGAGATCAGGTCTTGATGAGCAGAGAAAATGTCTTTCACTGTGTAATCTTTTGTGGAAGATTTTTCTAAAGCTTTCTGTGTATCTCTCTAGATCATGAAAAGGGAAAATATGGAAACAAAAGGGAAACATATGTGAGTTCTCTTATTGATTGTGGAAAGGCTGGGTAGCATCTTGTTGGAGAGAGATGGAATACTGGAATCCATACTGATGCCTTAAGGGGTATGCTTGATATTTTGGGGATTCACTTTAGCTAAGTAGCTGGATAGCTTGAAATATTAAAGGCCCAGAACAACCTGGGTTCAAAATGTTAGCATTCTTCTATATAGATAAGAGGAGTAGTAAGACAAAACATGGAGTTAGGCCTCCCAGGCCTCCCAGAGGCAGGACCTGGGTGGGGACAAGTAATAAGGAGCATTCTTGTTAGATGTTTAAGGGACGTAACAGTAAAATGGACTTTAGTTGGACAATGTTATGGGTGGTAACTAAAAAGTTTATAAATATGGGGAGATTGTTATTCTTTTTCTTTTCAGATCACCTGACATCACCAGTAAAGCTGTTCTTCTTCTTACCTCTGCAAACTGCGTGTTTGTCTCAATTTTCTTATCTTGCCTTTTTGGCAACAATATAAATATTATCTTTGCCTGGAATACATTTTTTGAGATTTTGATTATCATTGGCATGAATTCTGTTTTAAACAAGCAAATACCAAAATTATTATCCCACGCTTACTTGGGTTTCATGATTGCCATCTAGAGAAAAAGTTTTTCTACCACATGTGAAAACTAAGCATGGTTGATATGCATGATATTTGAGAGAAAGAATATGGTCAGAGTAAAAATGGGATAGCTGTTTCTTCTAGAAACTCCTTTCTTTAAAATTATTAGGTGCACTATGGTTGTAGCGGTGTTATATATTCTAATATAACAGAGAATAAAAAAAAATAGGAAGAAAGGTTTTTGAACTCTCATTAAAGTTTATCTGTGCATCACCATGGCCTTTCCTCTTTCTACTGGTTAAAGGTGAAATGAAGGTCTTTATTTCAAGGGACCAGCTTCACAGGCACCCTACTGGCAAGGTAGAAGGCATGCCCCTTAGTCATTGGACTGGATCCCAGCATTTTCATTGCAGGTTGTATCACCTGAGTGATTCCCTTTGGCTTCATGACTCTGCAGGGAAGATGAATGTTTATGGAATTATAGAAAGCCGAGTTCCCCAGACACACGTGCTCTCAAAGTGTGCCTGCTTCTATAAAGTGGAAAAGCTTTGATTAATAGGAATAGCACTAGACTTTAAGGGGCACTTTATTTCATTGATGAACTTTGAGGTGTCTCCTGCAGGAACGGTTTTGTAAACTGTAATCGTTAACATCACTTATTCAGGATTTACAAGGGAGACTAATGTTTACTATTTTTTCAGGCTGCTACAGGGATAAATAACTGATGATGAAGAAGCAAATCAGGATCTCTGTGAAAAAAAGACGAAACAGGAAAAAAAAAGAGTTGTGTGTGGGTTTTAGAACCAGCAAGGCATTTTTCTGAGGTGCCTGTAAAAGTACAGGGTGTGATGTGACTGTTTCATAAAAGAGGGAAGGGTAATGTGTGGGCTCCATTATATAATACTATTGCAGAGCTTAAATGGTGAAAGGGGCACAATAGTAAAGGGATATCATGGAAATCAATTTGCATCATATACCACTTAGAAAATGCAAAAATTAAAGTGTTTGTTCAAAACCTCCTCCATAACAGGATTAACTGACAAGGAAATTAAAAATTATGTAAGAGGAAAAGCTGAAGAGATAATCCAGGATGATCCAAAGGATTTTGCAGATATCTCTGTACTGTTAACAATCTTGTCATTAAATCTAGCAATTTAATGAGCTACCTTCCCCATTGGTACAAATACAGTTCCATGTACACACTCAATGCATTTTCTTACTTTGACATAGATCTAAGCATGATATACTTGTTTTAGAGGATCATGTTGGGCATCAGTACATATATATTTAGCAGTGTACTCCTGTTGAAGGCAGTGTATCTGTGTTGATTAAAAACCCAAGGATGTGGTTCATAAACCATTACTTTCAGGGATGTCTGAAACAAGTGCTTGAAATCCTGCTTCATACTCTCAGTGATGTATGACTCTGGCTTGTATCTGCAGTTTCATCTGTCTCTTGGTGGTTGGTGTTGTCAGACATTTTGACATATTCTTTTTTTATTGGCTAAAAAGCAATGCAATAGTAAATAAGAATAAAATGAGCCTGTTGTCTTCACAAGAAAAACTTTAAGAAAGGTGCTGTGATTTCCTTGATGATTAAGTTGAGGCCATTGAATTTGCATGAATATCCTTGTGGAATTGCATGTTTGCACGAATGTTGTGAAGATAATTTGGGCCCGTCTTCATCTCACAGGTCACACTAGGAGTAGAGTGTGACAAAAGATGACTCTTGACTAGTTTATATGCTCTGTTAGAGTTAGTCTGCTACTTTAGGAATGTGTTACAGAAGTCCATGAGTGATTGCTGGCCTTCCCTCTTACGCATTTTGCTTGCCTTTTAGTGCTTACTGCTCATGTAGCTTTCTTGAAGCAAATTGAGTGCTCTCCTTAGCATCTCTCCTTGAAGTTTGTTTCTCTAATCAATCTCACTTCCCATGAATAATCCTCACTTTCTTTTTTAGGATGTTAATTTTTGCTTCACTTTTCACTTCTCTTGCTTCAGCCAGCTCTCTTTGCAACACAGCACACGTCTCCTCCTCTGAATGTGAAGTGTACAGATCAACTCATGTTTTATAATGTCCTAATTACTGTACTCACAGGTTACTGGGTTATAACAGTACGCCAGGGGGTCAATGAACCTTTTAAGTTAAATGAGGAGATGTATCTTCAGGGGCCCTAATTAGAAGGTGAAGTTAATAAAGACAGAACGCAGAAAAAAGCCAGTAAGAAAGTCAGATGCTTTCAAAAGCTGTTGAAAGAAGTCATCTACTGGAGTCCTTTTTAGTACTATATCTAGGCTTTCCCAAGAGGTATGGTGCGAGGATCTTTGTGAGAGCCCGATGAGAAGAGTTGGAACTTCCCGAGTGACAGTTCCACGGGGAAGCCAAAGACCTACACATGTACATCCTTGTGATACATCCAAACAGGAGGGACAGGAAGAGTCAGAGGAGCAGTCAGAAGCTTGAATGGCTGTGGGCATGGTGTTGGTGAGTTAAGCAGAAGCTGGGGAAGCAGTAGAAGTACTTTCTTGATGCCTTCTCCTTTAATGTTTCCTGGGGACCATGTGCCAGAGGAGGGGAGCCCTCTTTTTGACATGCCTGCATTGGAGAGTTGGAAATAGAGACAACTTCTAGGGCGAATAAACCCAGAAAGCTTCTGTCGGAGAGCATGGAGACTGTTGTACCACAGACTTTTGCTGATATCATGTACAGTGGGACCCCTACATTTTTATGGACGTTTTCTGTTGACATTTTGAAACATTACTCTGAAACATTGGGAAAAATAACTGCTCCAGGACTCAGTATTTCTGAATCATTCAATTACAGTGTTGTTTATAAGAATTCTAAATGGAGTGAAAATAGATGTTGTCTCTCCCCACACAGCCTTGGGCAGAAAACATCGTGGTGAGTTTAGAATGTATTTGTTTACATCACTGAATTGTATCTGAAAAAGACATTTCACTGCACTGATTAACTTCATTATTAGTTATTCAATACTAAGAATAGAAGTCTGTTCTTCTTATTATTCTGGGTTCATGGTCCTCACTGGAGTTTATGTAAATGAGTAAATGGGTCCCCATGTATATGTGTAGAAACCTACTGAATTAGGTGTGAACTAAGTATTGGGATGTATTTTTTCCCACAAGTGCAATTTGCTTGAAAGGGCAAGACTCTGTCTTTGACTTTCACACATAAATCTCATTTACTGCTTTATATATGTTCATTTTATTCTCAGATTCTTTCACTCTTTCCTCAGCAGTGCACAATTCCTAAATCCTCTTTGGACCCTAAACAATGATAGGATTCTTGTTCAGGATGTAAAATATGCCTGCTCCTTGATATTTGGCTGTTTACTAAGCACAAATCTAATCTTTTGTATTTATTAAATAATTTATATGACAACTTTTCTTATTTTTTTCTTGTGTTTTTTGTTGTCTGTTTAGTTTTGGGGTTTTTTTGTCTGTTTTTGGTTTTTATTGGCAGAACAAGAATTAATACAACTCCTGTGATTTGATTTTCGTCATTTGGCCTATGAAATGCACGTAGTATATTCTTTTTGTGAAATGAATCTTTTAGAAAAATTTTCACCTGGTGTATCTTTGTGAACCAGGCATCAAAAGGATTCACCAGGCAGGTCCATGGCACTATCTGTCAAGATCGTCAAATTATTACTGCTCTGCCCAGTATATGAGCCTGCTGCCTTGGTGCTTTGAAAGTGTAGATCCTTGCTGGGTTGGGTTCCCTGTGGAAAGAAGAGAAACAATGATGATCTGAGAATGTCAGATGGACCTATAGCTTTCAGTTAATCATAGAACCATAGAGTAGTTTGGGGTGGAAGGGACCTTAAAGACCATGTAGTTCTAACCCCCCTGCCACAGGTATGAACACTTTTCCCTAGACCAGGTTGCTTAAAGCCCCATCCAACCTGGACTGGAACACTTCAAGGAACGGGACAAAACTCTGAGTGCTCGAGGACATCTAGAAAAACATCGCAGTCCATAGGCACCAGCACTACCCTAAATTTGGGCATTACTACTACAGGTGATTCACTCAGCCGTCCTCCTGGCAGCAGCGCTTTGTTGACTCCTGTTGGCAAGCAAGGAGCGTGGAGAAGAGCGTGCCAGCTTGAATTTCCTTGTGACCCTGGTGTGCCTCAGGGTATTGCTGTGAAAAATCAATTCCCTACCAGAACCGAGGAGCTGTTTTTGTGAGTGAACAAAAGTCAAATTACAAAGGTCAATATTAAAAGAAAGAGTTTTACTTATAATGTGGATAAAATATTCAGAAACATGTAGAGAAATGTTTGGGCAGGCAAATTTGCCTGATGGATCTGGAGTTACCTTAGGTGAATGACATGACCCTAAAGTAGCAGATGACAGGGCTGTGCAAGCTGATGCTCAGGCACTGCAGGTTTTTTCTTATGTTTTGCTTTTTGTTTGGGTGTTTGTTCTTGTTGTTGTTGTGAAGGCATAGGAGAGATTTTGGTAAGTAATTCATCCCCAGATCCTGTGGATGACTGAACTCCTTTTAATGGGGCTGAAGCGATTTGGAGCCTGCTGTGAGATGGCATAGTCCAGCAAAGCAGCAAACACAGCTGGTGGGAATAATTTCTTACAGAAAATTAAGATAAATCTAGATCTGGAAGATTTGTCCTCTAGCAAGGTGTTTGAGATACCACATTTGTGAGAAAGCATGGGGAAATGGTAGAATGAAAATGAAGATGATTGAGGAAATCATGCCAGACTTCCCAGAAAATGGGGATGATCTCCATGAATGTCACACATATGTCACTGTAGTGTCACTGAGACGGAAAAGATGCTTTTTTTGAAGCTATTCAGGGATTTGGCCATTCATTTCTGTGGGCCTTCAGTCTCAGCCTAAATACAGACTTAATTCCTCAAAAGTTTGTCCCTTTAAGCTGTCAGTGTTCATGTTGTCTGTACCAATATTCTCAGGGCAGATATATTTCCCCATATATTAATAACTCAATTTTCTTAATAAAGGAAGGCCAGCACAATCGTTAAGGTTTTGTGGACAGAGGAGATGGAAGACAGGTTAGCAAACAGTGAATGCCACCTCATGCCAATACTGAAAGCATTGAAAAGTCCGAATACTTAAAGCTTAGCCGTAATGAAATGGCGGTGTCTGTCATTGCAGTGTCTGAATAGCTCCCAAGGCTAACTGGCTGTAGGGGGGAGGGTTACTACTACATCTTTTTCAGTAGAAAAGAAAGGTGAGAAATGAGATTGTCCTTTAAGGAGAATGATTTGTCCTGAGAAAATTCATAGGCAGACTTGGAACTGAGTTTACCTCAAGGGCCAGTCTGATATTTTAGCAGAAAGACCAGGGATATTTCAATTGCCCAGTCAGAGGAATAAAATGAAAACAAAAGGTTTCTATTTCTTGAAGGTCATATCAAACCCAGATAACTAACCTACACCATCCAGAGTAGTTCTAGGCAAAATGTCTTAATTCTGATCCACAATTCCACTTTTCCAAATTGCAGACAAATAATCTGTCCCTAGGTGAAATGGCCCTATCGATGTGTGCGGCTGATGGTCTGAAATAAAAATCAATTCCACTGGGTAATTATCAGTTAATCAGTTACAGTTCTTTAAAAATGCACTAATAAGTTGGTCTGACTAGAAATATATGGACACTGCATCCCTGGGCTTTCTAAAGTGCCAGATCTTTCCATCCCCTTAGTCATAGGGGGAGTTCTTTTAAATTACCTTGCTAAGGTTACTCAAGAAACTTTACTGAAATGTGCCCTCTATTTCAAGCTAAAGGCAAATGAGTGCCAGATAATGTGCTTTCTCTGTGCTTAGCTGATGAATAATATTTTAAAATACCATTTTTAAAAAACTAATTGTCTCAGCAAATCTTTTTTTGGTAAACAGAATCTTTGCATTTTTTTTAGTGCTTTATTTTCAGGCATTGGATGTTATTGAAATGCATGAGAGGAAATCAAATGCCTGTGATTTAGTGAAATGTTCACTTAAGGAATCAGTGATTTTGCTTATTAGCATTTTGTAACAATTAGAATATTTCTGGGTTTCAATTAAAGCAGTATATGCTTGTTCCATACACCTGGATTTTCTTAGATTTAATATCTCTTGTTCTCCCTTTTGAGATAAGCTCAATAGTTTGATAATTTCATTTTTATTTCTTTTTTTTTCTATTATTTTGGCATCACTTCTCTAAACTCCAGCCAAGAGGAAAGCATTGCTGTGCTATAACACGCAGGATTAGAACATTCCTTAGAAAGCCAAGTTTTGCAGGTGAAGAAATAAATGAGAGAAAATTAGGAGAAAAAGAAAAAAAAATAAGTTTTTTTCTCAGAAGTTAGTTGTTTCTGTGTTGCTTTTTGATTGAGCTAGAAAATAGAATCAGCATGAAAAGTTCTAAAGGTATATAAATTATGTGAACTGAGAAAGTTTCGTCTTTACACCTGCAATGAAAATGGTTGCGTGAATCCCTTTGTTGGCCCCAGTTCCCTGGAGCCTCTGCCAGTGCTGGGGCCACTGCTGTGAATCACACGACTCCCCTGACTGTTGACTGTGGCCCACATGCTGTGTCTGCAGAGGTGTTCACCCCCAGGAAAACAGGACCCATGGGAGTCCTGAGGGCCTGTTGTTTCCATAAACTGAGTCAAAGCTTTAGTAGCATATTGGTTAGTGTCACCTTGGTCTGAGTCTGTATGTTGGATTTTTTCCCAGTGGAAAATTCTCCCTTATCTCTATCTTCTCCAAAAGCAAAATAAACAGGAAAATAATCGTTATTGAGCAATCTTCATATTTTGCTATGAATAAGCATGGTTGCAAAACCCAATTTGCATTAGTTATCACTTCCAGAGCACAAGTGAGACTGAAAAACAGTTAAGTGACTTGGCCATGATCAAGTAAAAGACAAGAGGGCATTGAACTCACATGTCTTGAAGGTCTTGCCTTCAAGAACCCTTAACTGGCTCTAAAATTTGGAGTTCATTTGTTGCCACCTCCAGCAAGATGCATGGAAAATGTTTTTGTAGTTGTACAGCCTCTACTTTGTCTTGAGAGAGTAAAAAAAAAAAAAGCAAAAAACCTGAATAAAACAGGAAAACACTTGTTTTTCTTTCCTCTTTGTCTTTCTTTCCTCTTACTTTTTCCATTTGCTTTGTTCTTTTCAGATGCAGGAAGACTGTGGAATATTTACAGTCTGTCTATTAGCAGGAATTATCCCCTATCTCTGCTAATAGACCTAGTGAAGACAAGTTTGCATCATTTCTGCTAAGGGATTTTATATTAGACAGAGGATAATGTTAAACTTTATAGATGCCAGTGATAATTTCCAGTGGGAATTTACTACATTGGCTTGATTTTTTGTTTCTGAAACTCTCATTACAGCTGTGCCAGGCTGTATATGGCAGTTCTGGAAAAGGAAGAGGCTCAGTGGGGATTTCAGTGTTCACAGCTTAATGGCTTTTGTTAACAAAAAATAAAACCAAAGACGGCAATCAGGGATGAGTTTGGAGAGCTGCACAGAGTCTAACAGGGAATACCCACCGTGGGGATGATTTGAGTTGGCTTGTTTCCCCATGGCAATGTAAGACTTCTGTAAGTCCTGCTGCTCCCAGGCTGCCCGAGAGTTCAGGTGTAGAGAGTTATGGGGCAGAGCTGAAGGAAGGCAGGAGAGGAGGAGGAGAGGAAAGCCCTGCTAGAAGGATCTGCACAGTGGCTGCCAGGACCACCAGCTAAGAGCAAATCTTAAAAGAGATGTTAGTAAATCTTGCACCTTAATTATAAGTGTCTTGTGAAGGAGTTCTCCTAAAGCAAATGCTCAGGTTTCAGCAGAGGGACAAATGGGCACTTTTTAGAAGCCAGTGGAGCAATATCCTGGCTGCCTCTATTTAAGGAACCTGAGTCAAATGCCTGAATTCCTCCCAGCTGGATGTATAACTTTCTCCTCTTCAAACTTTAGGCTACGCTAAATTGAAACTAGGCATTGCTGAAGGAGGAAGTGATAATTTCTCCCCTCTGTAAACAACTGCCTGGTACAAGCACTAACCAAGGAGGAGAGATTCCTAAGTCTGTTCCCAGGACTGTAGCTCCTCTTTTTTTTATTTGTTTGCAGCCCACAGTGATTCTTTGGTGTAAAACAGATAGCCAGTTTAAGGGCAAATTGCAGATTTTCATCTCTCAGGAGTATGCCCTAACCATTAGAATCTTAACTGTCTGGGTGAATAAACCCATGAATTAAATGTGACTGAGTGGAGAGGTTGCATTAACCAGATCTGTCATCCACGGGCTTCAAGAGTTTTAAGTATATTCCAGAATGAATCACTAAATATCCATTTTGTGCATTCCTTACATTTAAATTGTCTTTGTGACAACCATGGCAACTATTACAGATGAAAAAAAACCCCACAAGTGGGGAAAATACACACTTGTTTTAAGTTAAAAAATGGAAACTACAATGGGAAAATATGGTTAAAAGATCCTAAAGCAACTGTTAACTGCTTATGATTACTTTGGTATTTAATACAATCTTCTTTATTCTTTGACTTTTATTTACAACTATATATTTCTGTGCATCCAAGCTAATTTTTGTAGTCTACTTTCTCTAACTGAAAAAAAACAGACATAGTTTAAAAAAGAGGTTCCAATTTTTGATCTGATGCATGTGCAACAGACTCTCAAGGCTACAGAATGAGATGTGTAATTCCATATGGCTTTCAAGGGTTGAGGGAGCAGACAGATACCTACATATACTTCAAGAGGTAGTCCTAGCTCAAAGTTCAAGTGGTTGTAAGGAGATTTATGCTTTAATGGAGTAGGTTTTAAAGGTTTCTACAGACCTGCCAATGTAAGTAGATATCGATGAGTGTATATCAAAACAGCTAAGCAGGCTAAGTACCTAACTTCTGTGATTTCTAAAGAAGTTGGGTGCCCACCATATTGAGCCAAGTTAATAAATCTCCATGGCTGCTACCTGTGCCTTGAGATGTCCAATATACCTGATACCTGTGTATTTAGACTTTCAGCCTTACATGTTGGTATCACCTGTGGAAACAACTCTAGCCATACTGCATAGTCTTTACCATGGAGATGATTGATAAAATTAGGGGCATTGTCACTGAAGTAAAAATACCTTGTATAACTCTAGATGTAAGTTACAATTTCAGATTATATCTACAGATTTACTAGAAATCCATGCCAGTGACTATGGAGTGGTGAGGGATAAACCTAGTTGTTCTGGCAAGACCTCACAACTACTGTTCTGCAAGAAGCAGCTTTTCTCCCCAGCAGGTGTTTTGTCCACAGCTGGCTGAGAGGAAATCAGAGCCAATGCTTGGAGGGAAGACTGCAGTTTGGGCATCTCTGAGTTCCCCATGAGAGGCACTAGCAAAGGCTGGAGGGTAGGCAAAAAAGCAGAAGGACTGAATTGAAATACTTTACCAGCAGGCTATTGTCTTTAAAATATTCATGGTTTTCTCTCATTAAAATTTTCCAACTTCTAATTAGAATTGGATGGGCAAGTTCTGTAAGAATGATTTTGGCATAAAAAGATGGTTCTCCATCAGCATGTTACCACATGGGAGTTGCATAAGTCTCTATTCTCTTCAATGATGTGGGCTCACTAGAAGAGACAATAAAATCCTTCGGTTTCTGAATAGGGCAGGGTACCATGAAGGAGAAAGACAGTTTGGAGATGAACTGACATTTAACTAGTGTTTGAGGAATATTCAGTAAACCATAATTAATCTTTTGTTCCCCCCCCCCCCAACTTGGGAAACACTCAGTAAACACAAAACCTTTTAAGACACTCATTTTTTTTTCTCAGTATTTCTATTCATCAGCAACCAAAGACACTCTTTTTACTATATTGTTAAATAAAAAGACAGATGTAAATACCCTCAGGATGGTGATTCTAATATTTACAAACTCCTGAGCAACTGAAGAAAAAGACCCCTTCCCCATCCAGGCTATTTACTGAACATGTCTCCTGCACGGTGAGCCCTTCTGGTCTTCTGCAAAGGGAGAAGTATGAGCAAGCAACTCAGTGGCCCCAGCTGGGAAAGCCGGGAACACACCAGTGAAGACTCAACAACAGCCATGCTTTCTTTGTTTTCTCTGCAAATGAAACCTAAGCATTTTGTGTCTTCATAGCTGCATGAGGAAACTGTTTTTAACTCTTGTTTAGTTGACAAATCTCATGAAACATGAAGGCATGTGAAGTGTACCCCTAATTCAGACACTGGAGTGACAATATAGGCCAGCTGAAGAATCAAACTTTCGTTCTTTATGTAAAACTTTAGCTTTTCCAAAAATATTTGAATAGAACTATTCTAGATAAATTCATTAGATGATCATAACTTACGTGAAAAGTCTAATTGAAAATTTGGGATACTTGCATCCAGAGATGCTGAGCAGTTGTATAAATGGTTAAAATATTTATTTCAGGTAATGAAGAGACTAAAAAAATGACAGATTATTTTTATAAATTATAAACATAAAAGAAACTAAGTGCTTATAATATATACCCTAGAAATTGTTTCATGTTTGTAATGATATGCTTAAACTAGTAAAATGGTGTGATGAAGAAAGCCCCACCCCCCGGGGCCGAACAGAGGGCGGCTCAGGGAACTACACGGGCGTGGTTGTGAAGAGCTGTGGGGGGAAGGCGCGAGGGCCCTTTACAAGCCGCTGCGGGCACTGCACGTGTGCCCTCTCGGACCCAGCGGGGGCACGGAGGACCTCCCTGCCTGTGCCGCCGGAGTCGCGGCAGATGCCCCTTTGCTGCCGCCTCACCATCTCTGTCCCCCGAGAGGATCCTACCCGCAACTCTCCGCTTTGTTAAAAACAAAAACCTCTAAACCCCTGCCTGGCACCCGGGGGCCCGGACCTTGCTGCCGCAGCATCCCCAGTCCCCTGGGAGTGCCCCTGCGAGCTCTGCCGGTCCTCGGAGAGCGCCACAACTTCCCCTGCTACCATCCAGGCTCCCCCTGCTGCCCGCAGTTGTTGCACCAAGGACATAGAGAAAAAAGGGGAGCAATTATTTGTTTTGAGCAGTTCTGATTTTTTTTATAATTGTTGTGATTTTTCTGTCCCGTTTTTACTGTTTACACTTAATACACATTCTTTCTTATTTTCATATACATATATGTAATATAATATTGTTGTATATATAAAATATTTTAATAAAGTTTTTTAATCTCTCTATACATTTATTTTGGTCTTGTGTCCCTGAATTTAAATTAATAAACTGCCCAAACCGTCACATACCCAGCACTGTATCTTCCTTTCCATTTGTCAGTGCCAGGGAAAGCTATTGAATGGAAACTTGCAGAAGAGTTTCACCAGAAATGAGATTAAGGCAAAGTCACCAAATAGAAATTGAAATAGACCATCCTTTATATCTGTTTCTTTGCAGCACAATTACATTTCAGTAATTTTGTTTAGGATGTTTTTTATATATTGCTCATTTGAGACCCACTGAATAATTTCATGGGAAAAACTGTTGTTACTGGCAGAAGTTTCTTGTCATTGCAAACAGCAGGAAAACACAGTTATTAAAAACTGATAAAATATTGGTATTTTTACTGCAAAATAACTAGTAGCTATTATTGGCACTGCTTAGAATTCATTTAATTTACTTTGTTTTCAATTAGGGTTGTGCATACAAAAAAATTTGCTTTGGGTTTTGCTTCCAGCTGAACAGAAGCAGAGTGAGAGATACAGCACTTCAATGCAATATTTATGGGAAAAACACCACACATTCCTGCTGGAGCTAGTAAAAATGCCTGTGGCTAAGGCTGCTTTATATTTGCCATTAGCTCTACTTTCTTTGCTTTATCACTACACAGAACTGCTCAAGCTGAAATTTGCCATGCTTGCCTCTGCCTTAGGAAGGATTTTATGAAATATTTCAACCGTAATTCCTCAACTGTTTCCAAGAATGAATTTAGGGAGAATAAGTAACACGTAAGTGGTTTCTGCTTCTCTTGAGCAGTGTGCTAAACATTAGCAAAGGGCAGAAATTCAGGCTGTGTTGCCTGTAGGGAAACTCTATTCATTATCCTCTGTCAGGAGAGCACATGGTAACATGTCTGTCTCTCTGGACACCACATCAGGATCTAGAGGGTACCTGGTGAAGAACAAACGAGCAGAGGGGACCCAACTGCCACTGGAAATTCAGATTTAGTTGGGTAAAGAGGGCTGCAGGAGAAGAGAGAGGCCAGGAAGACCTTGCCTTCCAGGCATCTCCATCTGCCTGCCCCATATGTAAGGGAATCACCAGTGTGGCTTCTTGGCCAAGGTACCACATGGTGGCACCAGGTTCCCATGACCTTTCAGGAGTGTTAGTAGCAAAAATTCGCTTTAACAAGTCAACCGAAGCAAATGGTGTGTTGTCCCTCGCACAGTGATTTCAGCTGCTGCATTAGTAGAAACAAAATACTGGGTCCCCCGGGCTGTCACTGGTTTCCTGGGGTTAGTGTCTCAGCCCTTCACACCAGGGTGCCCATTGCTTGAAGTGAGTCACTAGCCCTAGAATGGGTTGCTATTCAGACTTGTTCATCTGAAAGCTGCTGCTGAAATTCCTAGCAAGATTCTCCTCATTAGCAAGAAGTTTGTTTTGACTGACCTCTGTTCCTGGCATGCAGCCTGCCTGGATGGTACAGAAGTTGGAGGTCAGATCCTCCTGGCCTCTGTTCCTACCCATGGACCTTGAATGAAGTCCCAGAACGATGATGCTGGAGGGATTGTTAGTCCTTCTTCTCTGACATTCTAACATAGCCAGTGGTGGTACAGGATCTGGTTAAATGGTCGGTCTTTGAAAAAAACTTGCTCAAGTCCAGTTTTTAAGGCTTCTCTAACCAGCTAACCAAGCATGTTCCTCTGCATCTTGGCTCTTTCTTAACACAGTATTAAGGCAAAGTAAGGTAGTGAGGTGCTCAGGGAGGGTCCTGAAATTAACTGCTTTTTGTCTGTCTCTCAAGCTACTGAGGACTCCTGCTTTTTTGACAGATGGATAATGGAAGAGGCTGCAGAAAGTCAACTCTGACATGGTTAGGGATATGACCTGATGCCCCTGTTACTCTGTTAAGCCCACTGCCTTTCAGAATAAATTTGTCAAGGTTGTGTTTGCACTGGAGTTGTTTATAACCTTTCCAGCATGAAGGAAAAAACCTTTCATTAATTCAGAGTCTGTTGTGTAAATCACTGGCAAGGCATGAACTTTCTTCTGTTTAGTAGTTTGTCCACCCTGCCTGTAATGACCCTGGCCAGTTCATCTTGTTGGACTGGGAGTCATCCTAACTATTGAAGTTCACTTTATGTGATATCTTGGGACTTCGTGTTATTTCACTTCCATAAAAAAAGCCTCATTCCTTAGCAGCACAGACAAGGAATGTTCTTAGAGAGTCTAATGACTAATTCACATGTGCCTTTAATCACTTCTCTTTGAATTTAATTAATTACCTTGAACAAAAGATAGAACTTACTACTTGTCCTCAGAGTTCAGGCTATTCCTACAATTAAAGATGATATTTTTGCAATTAAAACTGACTTTTAAATGTGGCCTAGCATGTTTTTCATTTTCTTATAATTTCCTATTCTAAAGAATTGTCTTGTCTGTGAGTGAAAAAAGATCTGCATGCAAAACTGAACAGTGGTTTTATCACTGCCTTTTGCTTTCTTAGAACAAAAAACCCCTCATTTTATATTGTTACCTTTTTCCTACCCTTTTCATTACTGTAAAATATTTCCAAACTTATTTCTAAAAACATCCAGCCTTTATATTGCTGTTGTGATGAATCTCAACTCATTGCAGGAGGTCTATGTTCCAAAAATACCATAAGCTGGTATAAGCTGAAATCTGACAAATTTTTCTCCAGCTGTATAATATGTTAACAACACGTGTCCACTCTGTAACAGAATCACAGGACCTGTCAGAGATTATTATCCTTATTTTAGGGTCTGCGGATGGACCATGCTTTCAGCATCTCACCTGCACACCATCATTTGCAATTTTGAGCATGGCTGTAAGTGCTGCATGAGATCCCCTGGACCTCAGGTGATCTGACTGAGAGCAAAGGCTTCCTTCTCACTGTCTGGCACCAAGCTGCAGAAAGCAAACTCCTGTCAGGACCTTTTTGCATCATCCTAACATCTGGGCAGGCATCTGCACTCATGTAGTTGAAATCCAGTTGGATTTCTGGATGACAGGAGTAATTAAATGTTGCTCTTGTAATATGAATATAGGTAAAAAAAAGATTTTTAATATCTTGGATAGCGAAGGCTAGTCCCATCTGTCTCTACAACTGATTGGAAAAGAATGGAGACATTGAGCAAGCCCCCTATAGTCATAAAATCATTGGATCACTGAGGTTGGAAAAGAACTCTTAGATGATCAAGTCCAACTATAATCCCACCACTGCCAAGTTCACCAGTAAACACTGTCCCAAAGTGCCACATCAACAGATCTTTTAAATACCTCTACGAGCGGCGACTCAACCAATTCTCTGGGTAGCCTATTCCAATGGTTGACAACCCTTTAGGTGAAAAATTTTTTCTGTTATCCAGTCTAAACCTTCCTTGGTGCAAAGTGAGATCATTTTCTCTCATCCTGTCACCTGTTACTTGAGAGAACCCCCCCACCTCTTACAGCCTTCTTTCAGGTACGTGCAGAGAGCGCTAAGGTCTCCCCTGAGCCTTCTTATCTCCAGGCTAAACAACCCCAGCTCCCTCAGTTGCTCCTCATAGGACTCATGCTCCAGATCCTTCACCAGCTCTGCTGCCCTTCTCTGGACAAGCTTCAGCACCTCAATGTCCTGCTTGTAGAGAGGGGCCCAAAACTCAACACAGAATTTGAGGTGTGGTCTCATCAGTGCCTAGTACAGAGGGACTGATCAGTGTCAGAAACACTGGACCTTGGGACAAAGATATGCTTCTGTTCTTCTCAAGGCTGTTACTGTTTCTCCTGCCCTCCCTGCCTGCTGCAGGGGCCCTCTGAAAAGACTGCAATCTTATCTGCTTCCCATGATAGGGACCCAATCCCTGTGGAATGCAGGAGAAGAAAAACGCAAACACATTCCTGGGAAAGATGGCTCTCTCTCCTGGGGGAGAATTCCCCTGAGCAAACATGCCTTTAACTTCTCAAAAATAAATCTTCCAAATTCATCTACACCTACAGGCACCTTTCCCTCCACTCTTCCCCAAGCCTGGAGCATTGCCTGGGATTGTTGTGACCCAAGTACAGGACCCAGCACTAGGCCTTATTGAATCTTATACAATTGGGCTTGGCCTATCGATCCATCCTGTTCATATCCTTCTGTTGAGCCTTCCTAACCTCCAGAAAGTCAGCAATCCATCCAATTCGGTGTCATCTGCAAAATGGCTCAAGGTGCACTCAGTCCCCTTGTCCAGATCACTGATAAAGGTATTAAACAGAAATGACCTTAACACCGAGCCCTGGGGAACACCACTTG
Source organism: Serilophus lunatus (assembly GCA_013399895.1). NCBI lineage: Eukaryota > Metazoa > Chordata > Aves > Passeriformes > Eurylaimidae > Serilophus > Serilophus lunatus. The sequence goes on from VXBA01002512.1 coordinate 666,432, forward strand.
TGACGTCGAGTGTGGGGATCCACAAGTTGTGTCCTATGTGCAGAATTTCTAAATCTTTCTGGAAAAAAAAAAAAGATTAGTTCATTTCACAGTTAATCATGTCTTCAGTATTTAATATCTCCCTTAAATTAATTATTTTTCACCAGCTTCTTGCACTATACAAGTAAAATTGTTTGCTACTCATGTGCTAATTCAAATTATTTCTATTTGGTACAGTTTAATATTAGCATGCTCTGATAATTGCTAGAATTTAATTTATTTCAATCTATATCTGCATGTTCCACAGGTGATTATCAGTGGTCTCTCTTTTTCTTTGTCCCATGGGAGAAAATGACCTTATCACTTCTTTCCTTGCTAAAATTCTGCTCTGCTCCCCAGATACCAATTGCATTTCCTTTCAGATTTGTCTAATTGATTGATGGAATTAAACTAAATTCAGAGCAATTGCTCTCAACCTTTAAATAGCAACTGGGTTACGGCTTCTATTTCAGACTTGAAGAGAAGCCAGTGTTCCCAAAAGAAGGGCTGTAGTGCCAAAAGCCTGCCTGCTTTGCCCAAGGACTGGTTGTGCTTTTTCCCCAGAAACCTTGCTTTGCACACACTCTCATTGGAGATACAACACTACCACTTTAGAGTCTCTACCATTCTAGACAGAATCTACTCCATATTGACTCATACAAAGAAAAACATTTTTTGGAGGTTGCAGTCTCCTGGATGGAAGCCAAAGGTGCCTATGTCCCATCAGTATGCTGCATCAGTATGTTTCATACAGGACTAATATATAAAGTCAACTCAAATTGTTATATTAAGTTCATAGCATCAGTTTAATTAATAAAAGCATATCAACAATTCAATATGAAAACAGCTCTATCTATTCCATACTTTAAAATCAGTCTGCCTCCACAAATTGGGGAAGGATTTCCCCCTGTGTTTTTGCAGGAACTTGGTTCAGATTAACCTGTTAACATAACGTGCCCTTTAGAGCTGCTTAATTTATTTCTTGACCACAGTACCACTGCAGATGATACTGGGATAATGCTCCAATAATAATGAACTTTTTAAGTCACACTATTTTATCATGTGAAGGTGCAGTTCCATTACAAACTCAGAGATATTTCCAGTAGCTGAACCCTATAGGTAAATATTGCCTTGGTAACCTCAATTATCTGGGGCAGAAGCTTAAAATACTTAGGGAAAGTAGAAACCTATATGACATTTCAGTACTGCTTGTTCTGAACAGCATTCAGACCTTGATGTCCATCACTCATCCTTCAGCGTTTAGAAAGGAAACAAAGCCTCTCTTGGGCCCTCCTCTTAATAATAGGTGTTTACTTTTGTAAGATGCCTCTTCCAATGTCAGGATTAGCCTCTGTTGTAGTCCATCACTTTTATTATAAGAGTGAGTTACATTTCAGTTTGGGGGGAAGAAAAAGAGGAAATCTCTACTGGTACACTCAAGAATGGAGAGGAAATAATTCCAGAAAGAATATAAAAGCTCAGACACCTCAATAAACCAAGGTTGGAAACCTCCTTTAGTCAGCACTAGACTTCAAAATTACATCTTAAAAGCCAAATACAGCAATTGGCTGCACCATTTGACTTTTTACTGATACATATCGTCTTTGAGGTGGTAAAGTCAAAAGCAGAGCTGACTGTACTTGTCTTTCACTTACTTTCCTTAAAAGGTTAAAAAGAAGTCAGACTTTCATGTTGAGGCTGTTTTAAAAAGCGTCACCTATCTCAATTGAAAGAATCTGTCTATGCCCTTTGAGAGCCCTTCTGATTATAGATGCTGAGGTGTCCTTGAGCTTTGAAGCAATGCTGTTATCCTGTTCAATATATTGTACATTGCAGATGACTGTTTTATCTTTCCATCCAAAAGTATATTTTCAGTATTTTTGGTCACGGATTAATTACATTACCCATTCTAAAGCTAAAGGCCCTAAAAATACATAATTCATTTACACACACAATGAGTTTTCTCCTTTTAAAAGTGACTTTTTCCAAGCAATGTGTTCTTATTTCCCAATATTGTACTTATTTGATCATGGATTTATTGAGAATCCTTTGATCATGGTAATAGAGTTACCATTTTGCACTTGCTGAATGGATTTTATCAACATTTTGCCTCAAGAGGTACTACATACTTTGATGTGGTAGTTTAAACAAACTCTTCATTGTTTGGTTATTTTCTCTGTGTTATGAAGTATGCCATTCTGTGAGTGCAGAAATCATCAGGAAGAAAAACAAGCCAAATTCACAAACATAAGAGAAAGAATTCATTTAATATAGCTATAAAACAAGTTGAAAAGGTTTGTAAACAGAAGTAATATTGGTCAGGCCTTCTAGCACAAATGATCTTTCAGTTTGAGAGAAGCAGAACTCTTTCAGCTAAGTAGGGTAGAGAATATTTGTTCTAAGTTTAACTTAATTATGTTGTTCAGTTAATTAGCAACTGCTAGATTCCTGGAGCATATAGGTGACCTCCCGATCGTGAAGACTGAAAGTCTGGTTTCACTCATTGACTTCAACATAAAGCTATTAATCTTTCCTCTTATACTAGCACCATCCTTCTAGACACCACAATGAAAATGATCAGCAATAACCTTGCAATTATCAACTCTCACGGGCTGACACAATTACCTCCATAAACCATCCGTCAACCACAAGTCACCAAAATGTCAGGGATGCAGAGCCAGGCCCTCAGGTGCTGCTGTAAGTGCTCTTTGCAGGGCACTTGTGGCTCCCACCTCTAGGGGCCTCTAGCCAGGGAGGACATTCCTCTGAGGTGAGAAATTAAACTGCTTTTTCTAACAGCTACACCAATGCATGTGCTGCTCCCTACACATTTTCCTCACTTGCATACTTGAACCATCAAAGCTATAATTATGGCATTGCCACTTATTTAACCTGTTAAACTATCAGCCCAGGATATGGTATTAAGTTGTGCTGACAAAGTTTGTTGTTCATGAGATACACCTTTCCCATTCTAATGTGCAAGAAAATATAAAAAAATTTAAATGAAGAAATACAGAATTCCTCAGGATGTTTAACATTTTATCTATCAGTTGCAGGGGGATGTCATTTCTGTGTAGTGCTCTCTTTGACAATGTCAGCTACATTTTTATTTGGTTTATCATTTTCGAAAAATACCAGACTCTTAACAGTAGAACTACACAAAGCTTTCTTTGCATGTCACCTTCTTAAGACGTTGGGAAATAGTATTCAATGAATAAATTACAACAACTTGAACATTACAGAAGTTATCAGGAACGAGAGTGTGTTGTAGAAGAGTATTTTAGGGAGGACATACTAGATAGACACTCTAACAGCTGCTCTGGCTGAGCTCCCAAAGCCAGTAATCAGGTACAGTAAACATGGCACAGAACACCAAAGGCAGCTTATTACACATCTTTGCTTAATCACAGATCAATTTGAATGTGAATAAAAAGGTTCAGACAAAGAAAGTTTCTTTGTATTTCCCCAAGAAAGTGACCCATCTGAATTCTGCTGGAACCACCTCCTGCAGCATAAAGTAAATTGCAGGTCTCAAAATTTCCTGTATTATTAAAATGATTATATGTTCCATGTGCATTAATTCTGCAGAGAGGTATAGCTTCCATCTTCTGTGGCCACCAAACACCCAGGCCTGTTGCAAAAACTTAAAAACATGCAAATGAGAAATTTCAGCTTCGTATCAAATAACACATACTGGGTATGCACAGTGCTTAAAAAATCGCATCATCACTGCATCTATACCTGGAGCAGCCAATTTTGATTTTGTTACTGATTTATAGGAGAGAATGCCACCATATCACTGACATATTACAAAATCAAACTCCACTTCTCAAATGTTTCAGTGAGTTTTCCTGGCTGTCATTGTGTCCTAATGCCCAGCGCATGATGGTTGAGTGACATTTCTGTGCTTGAAGTTGACGAGATGATCTGCAAGTCTTCTAGGTTTTTTCCCACCTCCTCTGTTTTATGTTTTTCTGAAGAGGAGTAGGTACTCTGAGTCATTTATCCGGAAGTAGTTTCTCACATAAATTTTTAAAGAGAAAGCAAATAAAATATCCCAAAGACTGAAAACTAGTAAGACTTTTAAGACCTTTAAGATCAGCAAGTTCAACCGTTAACCCAGCACTGCCAAGTCCACCACTAAACCATGTAGAGGTGGATCACAAGACCCCAAAACAATGCATTTAAAGCACTTCTGAGTTTGATTGTCTGTTAAAATAACTGAGAAATGTTGTAATCTAAATTGAAGATACGCTAGTGTGTTCTTACAGATTTGACAAGAATAAATGCACCATCATAAAAGTATAAAATATTCCTTGTTGTCTCTAGGTTACTGAGATTTCTTTCCATCTGAACAGTCCTGACTTTTACCTGTCATGTGCACAAGGACATAGTTAGCATAAACCTGGAGTATTCTCTGTTCTGTGACAAAATCCCTGATAATTAATGGCAGAAATTTGAAATGAAAAGAAAAATTGAAGCTGACAAATACATTGAAAGAGAGATATGTAATCATCTCAAGCTAATGTCACTCTATTTCACATCCTGCAACCTCTTATTAGATACTGTTATTCTAGAAATCATCCCCATTATTTTTCAATGCCTGTTAAAATGTCTTATTAAGCATTAGAAGTCACTGTATGGTAGCAGTGCAGAAAACTTGTAAAAAATAAAAGTACTTTCTCCTTGAAACTCTAGGTTTTTGGAAGTCTCTCTCCAGCAATTAACCTTACCATATATTATCATATCACAAATTCGGGGGGTTTTTTCAGCACCCTTGATTTTGTTTTATTGATAAATATGTCTAGATGAAGAGGAAATATGAACTATTGACACCCTTGGAAAGACATTATTAGTAGGGTTGAAGAGTGAGGCAGTTTCTGAGTGATAACTATGGATTATGTAAAAAGCATTTAAGTAACAAAATTATGAAAGACATTGTGATGAACACTGAACAAAGATATTGCATTTATAAGTAGCCTAATAGCTTGGATTTCATTTGCCATTGTATAGTCTCTCAACTGTTTCCATACTATACAGTCCATCAGATACATTTACATAAAAACACTTTACGGATTTCTCTGCAGATTCAGACTAGATTTCCATTCCCATTAACTACCTTCACATCTCATTTTGAGATCACAGTTTAAATACGTTCTTGGAATTTCTTAATTAAGTTTAAATGTAATGTACTTTCTGAGTATATTCTGCCACATTTCCAAAGAGATTGGGACAGTCTCAGGGGCAAATTGGTACTTTATACACATGTTAACTTCACAAACAGAACGCTAAGGACCTGGTTGAGTCCAGTAATTATTGATTCTAGACAACTACATAACAGCCCATTGCCAAAATCTGTCCTTCCTGCTGCAGGAGGAGCTAGAGCATCACAGCATCCCACAGCCTCTCCAACACAACCCAGCTTCCTGTGTCAGCTTGTACAGGGAGGAGGTGGAAGGAGCAATGTGGCTGCCTACATGGTTCTGCAGGTATAGGTACTTTCATACCTCCTCCATCACTGAGCACTGAGGGAGAGGAATTATCTGACTTGCATAGCCTGGCATTTTGTCTTTAAATGAGTAAAATAGTGCTCTACAAAACATCTGGAATTTTCTATCTGGCTGCTTGAGATCTCTGTTTGACTCTCACATGGTCAAAGACTACTCTGTTGTGCCAGGCAACTGATGGGCATTCCCTACATACATTTGAGGATCACTTTGGAAACAAAATAACTGAGAAAATCTTTTTCCTAGATTTAAAATATTAAGAAAATCTTTATCACAGATTTAAAATACTATAATTAATTACTTAGGTTTCTTCTTTCCTTTCATTTTCTCTCCCTCCTCATTCTCCTCCCCCTCCCCCTTCCCTTTCCCCTTCCCCTTCTCC
>VXBA01002512.1:672445-843492 GCA_013399895.1 Serilophus lunatus
TTTTTTCTTCACATAGCATAGTTTTGGAATATATCTTCTCACTTTTCATCCTGGCCCAGAACAAGATGACTGAGTCACTGAAGCTAGCAGTGGGATTTTTCCAGCCACCCTTGCCCTCTATACACTGGACTCCAAGGTAAAGGTCTTGAGGACCTCTGGAGACCAAAGTGAGAAACTTTTGAAATATTTACCATGTATTTCTTCATGAAAAAAGTAGAGCTGCAACCAGTATAAACCAGTGCTCTCCATTGCTATTAATTATGATATCTTAATAAAGATGAGTTTAAATATATAAAACTGAGGATGAGGATGAAAGAATGGTTTTATCAAAGACCAAGTAAGTCTGATATAGAGGAAAAGCCAGTATCTGTGTCTCTGCCATGATGCACATCAAATATACTGTGGGGCATATTGAAACAGCATGGAATTAAGTGTGATTTTTTTAGGTTTTGTCATGCTTTTTCATGATACAGAGATTCAAGTAAGTTCACAAAACCTCTTTTCCAAGTCTTTTGCCATTATATTTGTCTTATTTGACTGCTCAGAAAAACCTCTGTTTCAATAATTGCTACAGAGAAGTTTAGACTACCATAAACTTCATTCAATCTGGTTCCCCTTCCTTAAAAACAGTGGAAATCAGTTATAATCAGTGACAACTGATGAATTGGATAGAAGGCTGTAGTGGTTTGACCCGGGCTGGATGCCAGGGGCCCACTACACCGCTCTCTCACTCCCGCTGCAGAGGAGAGAAAATGTAACAAAGGGCTTTGCGAGTTGAGATAAGGACTATAAAGTATTCCTCGCTATTCACCGTCACAGGCAAAACAGACTCCATGTGGGTATTAGTTAAATTTATTACTAACAAGATCAGGCCTTAAGAATGACAAACATAAGAGACACCTTTCCCCTTGACCTCCCTTCTCCATGTTCAACCTCCTCTCCCCCAGCAGTCCAGGGAGACGAGGCATGGGGGTTATGGTCAGATATTATTTTCTGCTGCTGCTCAGGGAGAAGAGTCCTTCCTCTGCATCCTGTGGGGTCCCTCCCATGGGAAATAGTACTTCTCAAACTGCTCAAGCATGAGTGTCTCCCACAACAGACAGTCCTTCATGAACTGCTCTGGTGAGAGTCCATCCTATGGGCAACAGCTCTTCGGACACTGCTGCCACATGGGTCACTTTTCCACAAGATGCAGTCCTTCAGGTGCAGCTGACCTAGCATGAGTCCCCCATAGACCACAACTCCTAGCAGGAGAATCCTGCTCCAATGTGGACCCCTCTCCCCATGAGCTACAGGTCCTGCCAGGACCCCCCTCCAACGTGGACCTCCCACAGGCTACAGCCCAGCATCCACCTGCACCAGCGTGGGCTCCTCCATGTGCTGCAGGTGGGTCTCTGCACTCCTGTGGTCCTCCATGGGCTACAGGGGCACAGCTGCTTCACCATGGGCTGCACCATGGGCTGCAGCTGGATCTCAGCTCCGGCGCCAGGAGCATCTCCTCCCCCTCCTTCTGCACTGACCTTGGTGTCTGTGTTGTTGCTCACAGGCTCTCANAACAAAGGCGCACTTTAATATTCAGAAGGGAAATTTCAGAGCCTTAGATATTTAGGTAAAACTTTGATTGAGCAAAACAGGTGCTTAAATTCTACTGAAACATTGAAGACTTGAACATCCATGTAAAGTCAAAACCACGCTTAAGATCTTTGCAAAATCAAAATTATCTGGTATTTATCCAAGATAGAGTAGTTCCCAGTATCTTCTCTATAACTTACATGCTTTAAACATTCTCTAATACTTTCACCATTTATCCTTCCTTCACTTATCTTTCGTCTTTCCGTGTTTAGTGTTTAAGATTAGAGGGGAACCACTGAACGAGCAGCCTGATTATCTGCACACAAGGAGCTAATATTGGCCCCATTATCCCTGCCTGGAGACCAGTTACTCCTAGTTAACAAGCATAGCTTTCAGAAAGCCACTTAATCCTGACCTGTGGTTATCAAATTTATTCCTCCAATGTCTTATTGCAGTGGTCAAGGCCAGACATTTTTAGAAGCTTGTGCTTTATTTCTCAGCTGGCTGTGACTGGCCTCAGCATTCAACCATTGACTGTCCATGTGCTGATCTTTTCTAAAGGCGAGTCCTTTTGCATCTTTCCCAAGCTTGGCAATCAACTCATATAATTTCTCAGTCCTCTCTTTGACAAGATAAACAGACTCCTTAGTTTTTCACTGCAAGAAAATAAATAACTTAAAATAAATTCAATTTGATTTAATTTAATCTAATTTGAATAACTAATTTAATAATTTTTGTGGTTTGAAATAATTTTAATTTCCTCTAGAATGTAGGCACCAGAACTGTTATCTTCTGTAGTAATATTCTGTTTCTCATTTGAGAAGTTCCTTGTGTTGGAACAAAGGGTCTTAGTCTTTGCATCCCATGTTCCTACATATACAGCTTTTCTTTTGGCTCTGTCATAGTGTTTTGGATTCAACTTACGGTCTTTGAGCATTCTTTGTTGGTGCTCTGCCCTCATCACTGTAGATATCACTAGGTGAATTCCTATATGTAGTCTTAAGCCAAATTGTATTAGGAATGATTTTATATTTGTTTCTAGAGCAGAAATAGAAATGATGAAGAACATCACTTAGTAATTTTGGTGAAAACCATTTAAGAGATGGTTTCATGGATTGTCCTTTGAGATCTTTGAGTTTAGTGCAAGGTTATTGATATTGTAAAGTGCAAATTTCTCAGCTGGGATATGTGTGTATATGAGTAAGTGTGTGTAATGATAAAGAAATAAAACTTCATCCATTAAATCTATTAAATATATATAGTAGAGCAATCAGACAGGAAATAATCTCACTGAAGAATGAAATTAGGTTTGTTTTGACAAATCTTATTACAGTCAAATTATGTTGATTGACTATCATTGTTCTGATCGTTATTAATTAATTTTTATATTTACTTGGGGTTGAAGTCATAATAACTGTACTCGACAGCTGCCCACAACAGGCTGCTGGTCAGGTCTGAACATTTACTCTGGGAATTTTGTTAAGCACTATGAGTTAACATTACTAAAGGTATGTACATCAGTCACAGATCTCGTTGCCTAGTGCTTTTATGCTGATATTTACTCAGGCCAGCTAGTTTAAAAATAGCTGGCAGATGAAAATAACACATCTTCTTGAATAATAAATACATCTTCTTCTGCCTTCATGAATAAGTGAACTATTTTCCTTCCTTCCAAACAAGAAATTATTATTTATTGAAAACTGTACTATTTTCCTTCATTACTACTTGTACTATCATTATTCTTTTTCATGACAAGTATATTTAATACCATTAAGATTTCTTTTTCTCCTAAGATAATTTTTTTAATTGCATATCACCATTCATACTGCCACTCAGTCATATCTTTTCCAAAGTTTTTCCGTTTTGACTTCTGTTCCCATTTTCCTGTGCTGCAAAAGGCTTTACTCTGACGGCTCTCTATTCCTCCCTTTCCTCCTGGCAACAATTGTTGCTCAACGTATCATCTTCATTTTGCTACTGAACTGAAAGGAGCTTTTAGCAAAACATTACATTTTTTCAACTGTACATCCATGTTTTTTGAATCATCTAATATAAGTTTCTGAAGAGTCCTCTGAGAAGCCAGAAAAATAAGATTGTCAGGTGGAAAAGAATCACTTCTCATAATTTCTCTCAGCTTGAGAAAGCTAACCCTTATTCTCTGTTTTTCCACACTGAATGTAATCAGATTGTGATCACCGATCTCTGAGCTTTGCCAGCTTCCCCTTCAGCAACTAAAAAGTTATTTATTTTTTTTTTAAGCCAACACAACAAAGCCAACAAAATAAAGCCTGTAACAGAATTGCTGTCGGATACGAACGCTGGGAGAATGTTCCATCTACTGCTTGGGGACTGTTGTTTTACAATAGCCTCCCTGGGTGAAACTCTTCAAATATTTTTTTCCTCTTTTTCCGCATTGGGAACAAGTGCTCAGCTGTGCTGCTCTCCTGCTCAGAATCGTGTTGTGCCCTGTAGCAGCCACCCTGCCCGTCTCCCCCATCCCAAATTCCTCTTCTGGGTTTTGTCTGACGTGCATCACATGCTGTAATCCTACATTTCTCTCAGTTGTACGGTACTGGAGCAGTTCCAGGTCTGTAACTGTCTGTGTCGCTGGCTGGGTCAGGAGGAAGAAACAAGCAGGGCTCTCCATCTTGCCAAGGCAGAGTCCCATGGGCTGTGGGAGAATCCAGCGCAGGTCTGAGCTCCCCTCAACACATAGCAATGCAAAATTATTGCCACTGTTGCAAAATCCACTTTCAGGCTTATGCCAGCTGGATACCCCAGCAGTCTCTGAAGTTCCCAGCTGAGTCGAGTTTGAACTACCTCATCTGGGCAGCCAGGTGAGTAAAAAGAATGATTTCTTCTAACAAGAGAAAATTATAGGAAATGGCCTCAAGCTGCTCTGATATATAGGTTGGATATTAGGAAGACTTTCTTCACCAAAGTGGTTGTGAAGCACTAGAAAAAGCTTCCCGGGGAAGTGGTGGAATGGCCATCCCTGGAACTATTTAAAAGACATGGAGATGTAGTGTTTGAGGACAGGGCTTAGTAGTGGACTTGGCAGTGCTGGGCTTAGGGTTGGACTCAGTGGCCTTAGAGGTCTTTTCAGTCCTAAATGTTTTTATGGTTCTATGAAATGGTACGTCACTTACTGGCCAGATTTAATTCTATCAGGGAAGCTTAGTGTTGAACACCCACTATACCTCATGAGTCATTTTGAATTTCAAAATTATTTACACATGAGAAATGAAACCAGGGCAAAAAGGTAGAAAAATGCTGCAAATCTTTGAATAGAAGCACCATGGGGCATTTCTTCACAGTACTGCAAGAATCTGCTAATACCAACCTACTTGAAATCTCTACCACTTTTGTTTGAAACAATGTAATGTAGGCATTTTCCTCTGATGCTCACTCATTTTTAATGACCTTTTGCTTCCTAATAAATTTAGAAAACTTAAACTGAAAACAGCTATGACCCACAGTTCCCACACAGTATCAGAAGTCTGTATGTAATTACACCTAGTATTTCAGTTTCCATAGCTTATTTGTGAATTGCTATTAAAGCTGCTTGCATAATAAAATTAAATGCAGTTTACATTTAGCAATGTGTCTGTTCACTTGCCTGTAATCAAACTGACAGCTTTTCTTTTAAACAGTCAATCAAGTCTCCAGTTCTTCCTGGCTCTGTTTATTTGATTGGAGTTGAGATGTCATAAAACAGAATGGAATATTTTACAAGTTCTGATTACATGCTTTGACTTTTTTAGGACTGCAATTTCTTTCATTCATAAAAAAAAAGAACCCTTGAATTATTAAAAAAAAAAACCAACAACCTGATTTTCATTTCATAGTTCATGCTACAGTTACTAAAGACACAATCTGAATTCTAAATGTTTTTTTCTCTGTCAAAACTAGCTAAACCCCCTACACATTAAGGTCTTAATTGATTAGACTGTGGCAACAATTTTACGAATAAGGCATAATTTTCCCAGGCTATATCCTCTGAATAGAGTTGTATTTAAAGATAAGGCACACTGATTCTGTTACAGAACAGAATTTAAGAACTGAATGGTACATCTGCAGCTTGAAGAGTAGGTGCTTATTTGAAGTCAAAAATATTCCATAACATTTTTCTATTACTGAGAAATTAAGTACATGTCCTAAGAATGCCTTAGTGAGGTTGTGTTGGCTGTCACAAATCACCTTCTTATTTTCCATGTGACAGATCAGCTCCATAGTCTTGCCAGGGCAATGATGAGACTGACTGGCTATAGTTCCTTGGGTTTTCTTTTTTTTCCTTTTTAAAAACAGGGATTATGTTTTCCTTTTTAAAAGTGGGGATTATGTCTTTCCTTTTCTAGTCAGTGGTAACTTCACTGAACGGCCATGACTTCTCAAATATGAAGGACAGTGACTTAGTAACTTCGTCCACCAGTTTTTTCGGAACCCTGCAGATGCACCTCATCAGGTCCCTTGGACTCATGCACTTTTAACTTCCTTTGATAGTCTCAGACCTTGTCTTCTCCTATAGAAGGCAGTTCTTCATTCTCTTAATCCTTGCCTTTGTCTTCTGTGACTCAGGTCATGTGACTTGAGAACTTGCTGGTGAGAAATGAGGCAAAAAATCTTTGAGTACCTCAGCCTTCTCTGTATCCCAGGTAGCCAGGTCTCCTGTTTCCTGTTTCCCTAGTCTTCTTTTTATCACTGATGTACTTACAGAAGATTTTCTTGTTGCTCTTGATGTCCCTGGCCAGATTTAATTCTATCAGGGCTTCTTTGGCTTTCCTGATCCCTGGCTGCTTGGGCAGTTTCTCTGTATTCCTTCCAGACTACGTATCCTTGCTTCCACCTTCTATAGGCTTCTTTTCTGTGTTTGAGCTTTTCTATGAGTTCCTTGTTGATCCATGCAGGCCTCATGGAATTTTTATCTGTCTTCTTTGTTGGGATGCATTGCACTTGAGCTTGGAGAATGTGATCCTTGAATATTAACCATATTTCATGGGTTCCTCTTCTCTCCAGGGTTTTATCCCCTGGTACTCTGCCAAGCATATCCCTGAAGAGGCCAAAGTCTGTTCTCCTGAAGTCCAGGGCCGTGAGCTTGCTGTACACCCTTCTCACTTCTCTAAGGATCTCGAACTCCACCATTCCACGGTGACTGCAGTCCAAACTGCTCTTGAACCTCACATTCCCCATCAGCCCCTCCTTCTTTGTGAGAAGATGGTCCAACATAGCACCTCTCCTCAGTGGCTTCTCTGTCATCACTGCATCCCAGGAACTTCCTGGATTGCCTATGCCCTGCTGTGTTGTCTTTCCAGCAGGTAACAGGGTGGCTGAAATCCCCCGTGAGGACCAGGACTTGTGAACGTGAGGCTTTTCCTATCTATAGGCGGCCTCATTTGCCCAGTCTTCCAGGTAGGGGAGCCTGCTGCAGATCCCTACTATAATGTCACCTGTCTCTGCCCTCCCTTTAATCCTGACTGCTAAGCTCTCAGTCAGCTCCTCATCCATGTCCAGACAGTTTTCCGTGTACTCCAGCCTCTCATTTATATAGGACGTAGACCCTCTCTGGACATCAGGAAGAATTTCTTCGCTGAAAGGGTGATTAAGCATTGGAATGTGCCCAGGGAAATGGTGAAGTTACCCTAGAAGTGTTCGAGAAACAACTGGATGTGGTAGTTATGCTCTAATTTAACTGACAAGGTGGTATTTGGTCAAAGGTTGGACCCAATGATCTTGGAGGTCGTTTCCTACCTTAATGATTTTATGCTTCTGTGAATCTCAACGAGCTGACTTACTGGCTGGAGTGGCTGGAATTCCCAGATGTTGCTCTTCAGGTACCCTCCTGCTGAGCTGCAAACCCTCTCCAGGCTCTGGATATTTCTTTCTGGCCCTAGCATCAAACTGGTAGGAATGGGATGGATCAAGGTTTTTCCTCTTCAGCAACTATAGCTGAAAGCCTCTTCCCCAGCTCTGCAAGCCTATGACTGAAGATGCTCTTCCCCTTCTCTGACAGATGGGCCCCCTCAGCCCTCAGCAGACCAGGCTTCTCAAAGCAAGTCTCATGAAACAAGAAGCCAAACCCTTGGTTGTATCACCAGTCCTCTAATAATTTGTTGATTTGCCAGATTTGACTGTCCCTTTCAAACCCTTTCCATTTGACCTTTGGGAGGATAGATGAAAAAACTATCTGTGCTCCAGATGCCCTTACCACCTGTCACAGAGCTCTGTAATCCTCAATTCTCTTCAAACATTATATTTCAGATCAATCCTCTGTTTCAATTTGTAATATTTGGCAGACTGCATGAGCATCAAACACAGCCATATTTTTATTCTTTTCATCTTACCCTTTGATCTTTTCACATATTATACACAGATAGTTAATGGTCTTACTGCCACAGGCCTCATGGGAACTTACATTCAAAATACCTCTCTGAAACATATACTCAAAATAACCATTTGAAATATTTATGAAAGCCTTATGATTAAATTAACTTTTTGTATAAAACCTGATATAACAACAAAAAAACTAGGACAGGTTTTCCAGTCCCGACTCTTTGGTGTATCACTACATTGTAGTCTCAAGGGATCCATTTTCAAGAACTGTTAGGTACTTTTAAGATTTCAAGATATGTTTGAGGATCAAAAATTTGGATTGTAGCATTACTGAGATATGACTTCTAATAAAAATAAATAAACTAAGAATCCAACCCATTGATATGCCATACATATTTGGGAATGCATGTAATTCATAAATCTCTTAAAATACACTTCTTTAACTGCATGACAGGAACCTTGAAAAAAGTTATAGCATCAGTTTAGGATACCCTTCCTCCATGAACAGTTTAAATGGCACATATTATTAATAGGAATGGTAACCCTACTATTATACATATTCCTATAAATATATATATAAGTGTATGATCTGAAAAAGCAGTATCTTGAAGCAGCACAGGGAAATGTAAGAAGTATAAATCAGAATTGTATTCTTTACTTCAAAATCTCAGTAATTAAATTTGTGTCATGGGATTGATGCTCTCTTCTGAAGGTTTACTTGTGTATAATTCTCATAAGGCTTAACATGACTAGAAATGACCAAAATAAAGAGAATACTCTGTTCCCTAAAAAAAAAAAAAAAAAAAAAAGGCTGCATTAATCCTAAAAAATGGAGGTGTAACTCACTCTTGGCTAACTTCCACTACCTAAAAGTGAGGCACCTGGGCTAAACTGGGAAGTTTTTCTTCCTGGCTGACTAGGGAAATGGACATCCATAAGGCAGTAAATAGCTTCAGGGTGTACCTGAGGACAGATCAGTCACCTTCTCTCCTAGGAGATATGACAACAGTCCAAGAAACTACACAATGTTCAGGTGCAGATTTTGTGGGACTACATTTATGTAAGAGAAATCTGACCCAGACATAAAGACTGGTTGATTATTGTAGTATTAATTAACTGTAACTGCAGTTTTAGCAGCGCCATAAAAGTTAAAATCTTCTGAATATCTCACTGAGTATAATAATTAAAGTCTACATTATGGATATAACATTATTAAGAAGCCAATCTTAAACATTAAGCCTGAAGGGATTCATATCCTTGGTCCAAGTCTGGTGAATTCCAATAATTCTTCTGCATTTTAGTACACTTAAAAAAATAAAAGAAAATTGCCTTATACTTTCTGTATTCTGTGAAGCAACTCATAAGTTAAATGACAGCAAATGTCAAAGGAGTTCTATCTAAATTATTTATATTCAAATTAATATGGTCTATAGACATAAAAATTTAAAATTCAGAAGTTCAGAAAGAATCCTAACCTGTAGTAGGAAGGAAAAAAAATAACTGAAAAATAGAAAAATAGACACTTCTAAATATATCAGTCTTTCAAACATTTTTTGAGAAGAAATCCTGATAATTATGGGAAAACTAAATCATGTACAAGTTCAGTTTCTGAAGTATATTTCAGTAGCTCTCCAGCCATTATGCAATTGTTTAGATGCTACAAGCAGCATCTAACAGACTAATTTATTCAGTTCCTGATTTTGGAAATTAAAAATAATATAAAATTATTTGGTCTAGTTTTTTACATCTATCTTCTGCTGGATCACTTGTAGCTACTGGCAATAAAATGGATGAGGTAATAATAAATCAGTCATTGAAAGAGAGACAAATTTCTGTGTCTTGATGGTAGAAAAGCTTTTAAAAGCTTACAGACTTCCTCGAAAATAGCATGATTTTACAATACAGAGGCCTCTGAAGGTATTGGTCTTAGACACATTATTAGGTTTCCATGCCTTTTCCATGCCTTTTATGTGTGCAGATATTTCTGTAAGAGTGCCTTCAAAGGGAGCCCTTTCTCTATGAATCAAGACTCGAAAGTGAGTTTTCCTTCCCTACACACTCTACCTGTTTGGGCAACGTGTCATCAAGAAAGGAGACAGGAGAGGGGACAGTGGCTGGCTGCTGGTATAGCCAGGATGCAGAGACACTAGCTCAGTGACTTAACAGGGCATCTCTGTGCTGCTCACAGGTGGGAAGACACTTATTCCCTGAGCTTTGCCTTTGGGCCCAGCCAAAGGCAGGCAAGTGACAACATGTGGTGACTGGTGGCAGTGAGAGTGCTTTGTCTCTCTAGATTCACACTGTGGTTTTTCGCCAAACATAAATAATGCTCTTGACTCACGGTCATTAGGGCACTGTAAAAGCATTTGGAATTTCCCCCTGCTGTACTTGTGCTTTAACTGCAAATAACTGACAGCAGCAATTTTGTTTCTCAGCACAGCCCTAACGTGATATAGAGTCCCTTGGACTAGCATCTCATTGCTACTGCCTGCACATTACAGAAAGAGAAGTCTTTATTGGATGTTTCATGGCAGTTTGGCTTTAGCTGAGCTTTGTATGGTCCTCTAACAGAGACTGATGAAAGCGGCTGTCTGAATCCTTAGCAACTTTTTAGCTACTTTCCCGTGAAGCTGAAGTTTCAAAGTTTTATGACCAAGGGCCAAATATATAAGCACGGAAGAAAACGGGAACTCCCCTCCCCACAAAAACATGAATAATCCTGACACAGCCTCTGCGCAACAGGCTTTCCCCAGCCTTGGAAGACAATGTACTTCAAAGCTGCCAGTCATCTTTTCCCAGCCACAAAGTTACCTACTGATTCTCAGATTTTCAAAGTGCTCAGTCTGGATCTAAAGTAGCCCTTCAGTATGCTCCAATACATGGCTTACTTACCATGGGCTCCAGTACACAGGATTAAATTATATCCTCTGACAAATTGTCTTCTGTTTCATAGCTTAACTCTTCCATCCCATGTGCTCCCACTCAGTTGCCTTTCCAGCATGTTGAATAGTTGGGCTACTTCATTTTATAAAGGGCTCCCAAAGAGCAGAACTCTCACTGGCAAAGGCTGAAAATGTTCAGTGTGCAGGGATGGCTTCATTGCAACCGTGATTTGGATACAATTCCTGCTTACCTCTGCTGACCAACTGCTAGGAAAGACTTCATCAAACTAAAGGAACAACTGGATTTTGCCTGTCTAAAATTATTTTCTGCTCTACTCTCCTAAGGAATTTACATTTCAATGGTGTTTTTTGAATGTATTTTTGAATTGTTGCTGAACCATAGCTGCTGTTTCAAGCAGAGAGGCGATATTTGAGAACTGCAGGAATGAGCAATTTCTTTGCTTCTGATCTTGGAGCTGACTATTGGTATGTTACTGGGGTCAGAGTCATTGTGAGTATTACAGGATGTGTGAATTCACTTTTGCTTCACAAGCAAAGTCTTTCATGCCTTCCAGCCTGTAGCACAGTCAGGCTTTGGGCACCCTGCTGCTCCTGGGGCACACCCTGTACAGCTGTATTTTAGGAGTAAGTCCCTTGTACAGGAGCACATGGGCCTAGGAATGTCTCTTTCCATCACATTCAACTATGATTTGATCACAGCTTGGCCTGTACCGTGATGGTGCATACACTCTCAGTCAGGGGAGGGTATGAGATCAAGGTACTTTGTTTTTTCAGTTAGTGCTCTAACTTTTGTACTAATGTGTAAAATATAGGATGAGTTTTGGAATGGAAGTCACCCTGCTTTCTGTATTTGCGCTGCGCTTAATGCTATTGCATGCTTACCTTGAGGTTACCTCTCAAGGAAGGCAGGTAGAACCTCCCCACAGCTTTGCTTCAGTTCCTGGTGACCAATTTTATGGATACCATCAGAAAACTGGAAAAGATGAGGCTAGAAATATCTCCAGGATACATTTCCCTCAGCACTGTTCAAGATATCTTTTGTTTTTGTAAGCGAGGATGAGAAATTTCCCTGGATATTGTCTGTATGCTGCATTCTTCCTTTAGAGAGTATGAGATGAAAATGTTAGGCCAGAAATATTTTGGAAGATGTCAATCAAATGCACACCTTCCTCAGTGCTATCAAATCTTGAATGCTTCTTGGCATGAAGAGCTACAGGAAGGAAAACCTGGAAGTATTACTATTCATGAGGCCATTTATCATAAGTGAAACAAATTTGCATGTTCTCAGGGTACCCAGCCTGAGCAGTGTGCAAGACACCATTTAAATAGATCTCTACAAGATTGCAAAAAATTGAAACTGCCGTCTCTGAGATGAAAGGTTTTATTTATAAACACAGCTTCCCACATTAAAAATGAGAATGCCAGGCTAATATGTCATCTTTAATTAAGCAGCAGTAATGCTCAGACATGGCCAATCCATCTAATTTGAAGCCAAAGAAGAATTATTTTAATTTCCAAGCTCATTTAGATTGTATCTAAACAAGAAATGTTTATTTTTCAAAGTATATGAAGCACATTACACTAATAGTGCCAGACTCATTACTTGGAGGAAGGACTAAACTTTCAGTCATTAGGCAAAGGCCCATTTCTTTTTTGCATTTTAGTAGTATTCAGGATTTAAATTCAAGGCAGTGATCACATCTACAGTTTTCTCAGCAACAGATAGTGAGAGAAGTTATCCCACATCATTATTGAGTGGTTTTATTACCCTTTATATGAAGGAGACTCATCTGATGATCATCAGACTTGGATGGACCTATTATTATTTTAATAGCAATAGTAGTATTATAAGAATGAAAAGCAATCTGGTTTTCCCTATGTTTAATTCAGAGCACAAACCCTTGCACACTGTCTCTTTGTTGGCAAAGCACATAGAAGTCACGCCACTTCCACAGCCTCCGTCAAGACTTTGAGCTGAAGGAAACTCAGCACAGGAGCAGTCTCTGTTTGACTTTACTACCCCCAGACATGCATTTTTTTCTGATGTTCAGGTATTTCCAATGCTTTCATTACAGTTTTATTCTCTATCCCCAGGAAATACCTGTTTGCAGCACATCTGCCTCCCAACCTCTGGAAAACACTGTGATGTGGGGAATCATTTTGGCACTCATCAAGTACCACCTCATTTGTCACCGTGCTGCCTGTGCTGCCCCAATGGCTCCTTCTGCCTCACTCTATGTGACCTCCAGCCCTATATACATTTGTAATGAAGTCAATTGGTATTCACAGCTCTTGAAATTCCCTTTAGTTTTGAAGTTTATTTTTGAGGTTTGGTTTTGAGATGGGGATATCTGTTCTATATAAAAGGAAGGGCTTAAGGAGAAAGGCAGACAATGTATGACTACAAAATACTTTCTTTAGCTTTTCCAGGTTTTTTGACTGTTGATTCCCGCTCTTTCTGACTCTCATGATTTACCTTCATTACATGTTCTGATCCGTGCTTCAAAACATATTTAAATCAGTGGCACTCCTGTACAGGTCTCCTTCCTCTCTAAACATTGCATCCCTCTGCACTAAACCACGGCAGAAAAGAAAAGCTTCCCAAGATACACTGTGAGTGTATGTATGCAAGTGCAAACGCAGACAGAGCAAAGGAAAGGATTATTTCAAGTCTGAAAGGTCTCTATAAGCTGGGAAGGTGCGCTGGGAAGGTGTTCAGCACAGATAAGGATAGGAGACCCGGGGAGACAAAGCCTGAGGTCAGTTTTTTTGCAGGATTTGTAAAAAAGATGCCAGACAAAATAGTAAGTAGGGATTCAAATGGACAATGTAGTATCTGTTAGAGGTGTTAAAGGGGAGCCCTGGCCCTAAGAGCAGGGAAGCTGAGGAGGAATGGAAGCAGTCATGACAGGTCCTGCAAGTAGCAGGGAGGGGCTGAGAAGAGTTGGGCTGTGAGTCCAGGTCCCTGATCTACCAGCAAGCAGGGGAACAAGCATTAATTGCATCAAAAGTTCAGAAGTCTTGTTGTTTTCCGCACACCCCCCAAATAGAGTCCGCTGTTACACTTGAATTCACTGATGGACAGGATTTTTTCAAAGACAGGAATGAAAAAAATAATTTGAAAATCCAGATCCTGTCTTAAAAACACTTAAACAAACAAACAAACAAAACAACAACAACAAAAAAAGGCAGATTTTGAAAAGGTAGACTAACGAGCTAAAAATCTTGCTGTTTCTACCCAGATTGAAGTAAGACTGTCTGAAAGCTCCTTTCTCATGCTATTTTTGAATTTCCTTGGACTCCCTTAGGGTCTCCAACTGTAGCTCTATGTAAGGGAAAATGAAAAATGTATCTGAATATATCTGTCATAAAAACAACAGGCATGCAGGGAAAGAAAGTGCCTCTGGCTAAAAGAATCTGGAAAAAAAATTAGGAGGAAGGCCATAGGGAGCTCTTTGAAAGGATTGGAACTGGTGTTCGATGGAGCCCTGGGAGAGAATGTACTCTATCTCTGGAAGGAAACAGATTATGACATATATCATGAACCGATTTGAATACACTGTCCAGAGATTTGTACCTCCATTTAAGGTTTTTAACAGTCTACAAAACCTTAATTTTAAAAAGAGAGCAAGACAAAGAAAATTAGAATCCATAACTGCACAAGACTTTTTCAACCTTTTGAAACTTTGTTACTCACAAAGATGTATGTAGCTACATATTTTGCCTATATTTTAACTCCTAATATAAAAAGAAGGTCCAGTAACTTGCAAAGGGTTGGTTTTTTTTCCCAGTTTAGAATTAACACTCAGGACTCAGCAGCTTCAGGTTCTCTCCAATACAGGTCTTTTCCCTGCTACAGCAAAACTTTCAGGGTGAGAGCTAAAGTAACTATTGCCCCATTAAGTGTGATTTAGACATTTCATACCTTGCTCCAACAACACGATCCAAGAAAACTCACTCCTGTTAAGGCACTTCAGAGTGCTAGGGCCCTAATTTTCTATAACAAGCTCTCTTTAACTAGAGCTTTACTTTTACATTTACCAACAATGGCACCATGTTAGGTACACTGAACTCAAAGCCCACCTACACATTTTTTGTGTTAGGTTTGCTGCAAAGGTATTTTCTTAGAATGTATATGATACAAATTCATATTTATCCTGGCCCAGAAAAGAACTGAAACTACACTTAGGGTATCTAATTTGCTACTGATACAGATATGCTGCTGTGGTGAAAAGAAAGGACCACTCCTTCCTCCTCAAGTAAAAAAGTTAAGGATGAAAGCTATAAAACAGAGCAGGTCTGCTCTTACATGCTTAGGACCTGCATGAAATTTCTTGTCTTGAGTCTCAGCCCAGCAGAGGCACCTGGGTCTGGGAGGCAGGAGTTGTGGTGGTGGTCCTGAGCCTGTCTGGACATATTAGCATGAGCTAGTTCTGAAGGCAATGCCCACATTTGAAAGTCAATCTCACAATTTCCGCCAATACCTTCCTCTTAGTTTTCTCCTTGGACTGATTTATGTGTCCCCTTTCTTGGTGTTGGGTGTTGGGGATGCCCATGAGAAGCTTCTTAACTCTGAACACTAAGCAGGTAGGAAGTGCACACTTAGATAGGCTGGCGCAGCATCACTCACTCCTGTTCTGGAGCCCAGTAAGTTTAATTACGCTTTGCTGAGTATCACAATGCTGGGGTCCTTTTTATAGCTGCTTCAAACCTCCGTAAAGTAACCACTAAGTCTTCATGGATGCACACAGAGCACAAACTTGCATGCTTTTATTGCCTCAAGTTCTTCAAAAGTATTGTTGTGAAACACAGTATGAGTTGGAGATTCAAAAAGAATCATTTTAAGTTATTAAGATTTGGGAAAGCAGGGTTATAGGAAAAGTAGAGTGTCTGTGAAATTAGAGATAGAATAGTTAGAACAGACACTACAATATTCAAAAGATAGCACTTAAGCAAACATTCTAAGGTCCTCAAGGTCTCCTAAAGGCTCTGTTGCTAAGCGACCATGCAGCAGGTAGCTGGGGGCAGGGAGAGGGAAGAACTCTGGCTTCATGCCTGGGCGGGGAGAAGGAGGGGATTGGGGCAGCATCTTGGGACAGGAACCAATCAAGGGCCAAGGATACACCCACTGTGGAAGAGGTATTTAAGATGGATGGGTCCCGTGGGACGAGGAGGGAGAGGGAATTTTGAATTCTGTAACCTTCCCTCCCAGGGCGCTGAATAAAGCATATCTATCTCAAAACTCATCTGAGTTCTGAGCAGTGGATCACCGAGTTAAGTGTGGCTAGAGAGTTCCATTTGCCCAGTGAATTAACAACAATAAATCAAAGATAATCAGGATATCTCACACTGCTATAATTTGTTTAGTGATACATCCCTTTATTGTTTGCCCAGCTTCTAGACGAGTTTAATTTCAAATTAACATTTGGCCTTTTGTCTTTTCGTGGTGAAGCAACCAAAATAATATTTAATTACGAATTTTGTTTAATCTATCATTTTAAAAATAGACCCAAGTTGAGTTCTGCAGTACTTTTCAAACAAAATAGTGGTTTCACAGAAATCATGTTCGATGGAAGAAAACATTTATATCATCATCACAGTGTTTCCTCAGTGACATAATTAGGTTCCCTAAAACTTCTATGATTCATTGTTTGTGGCAAGAGAAAAGACAGATCCCCTCCCAGTACATAACTGACAGATTAATGTTGCTTGCATTCCTTTTTCTAACTGGAAGTTTCTAATACTGGGAGTATTAGAGGCATGAGGAAATAATTTTACATTTGCAATAATTATGTCCTTAGATTTATCACTTCTTCAATCAAATTTCCTGCAAAAACTCCAAAAGCTCTCTTAGATGCAGACGGTGTTTTTCACATTTACTGTTTCTAGAGTCCCATTTTAATGCTTTTAAGCCTATTGCTCCACTGGTAATGGATTTTCTCACTCCGTGAAGTTATCTGACAGCTAGTTGATAGCCAGTGATAAGCTGATGTACATATATGCTAGACAGGTTCTTGCATGTGACTGAATTAGCATTATCTGCATTCAAACTCTGTTTTTCCCACCTTGAAAGTATTCCACATTCCACAATGAGGAAACAGTCAGCAATTACATAGCCCGTGAAAGGTTACAATGGATTCTCAGTCCAAAGATCTTGCTGAGCTAGCAGGATATTTTGCTTATCTAGGTTGATAAATATGGAAATTCAGCTGCCCAATTTCAAGTGGCTCAATAGGTGCCTGTGTTTTCTGTACTTTACAGTCTCAATTGAGTTTCTCACTAGATGCTAGCTATTCAGATAATTTGGGGGCATGAGAAAACATATTGTCAATGTCACATTGTCAATGTGTTGCTGAAAATCTTAAAGATTTTCAGAAAAATATTCCTTTGGCAATTTCCCACAGTGACCCAAGCACCTTAAAATCACAGGTTTCATGTTTTTTACAGCCTTGTAATCCTTATCCAGAGCTCTTTCATACCCATTCCTGTTCTCTTCTGCCACAGCCACATGGAAAATATTGTTCTGACCATGAAAAACGTCTGTTTCTTGAAAATTTCTGGGTCTCGCTATCTCAGAAAACACTATGCTGGGTTGCCAAAAGGATTGAGACTCTCAGGCCAAAAAAAATGCTTTATTAAAAAAATCGTGGTGGGAAAGGACATAATTCGGAACATCAGATCCTGTGCTATCAGAGCCACCCTTCTTGTACTTTACCAAAGGTCCTTGTCTCCCTTCAGCTTTACCATTGTACATGTCCAAGATTCACTATTTTAACGACATTTTTGAGGAAACTTTAAGAGACATCATTTTCTCACTGACAATTGTTGGTCAACTGCAGTATGACTTCATCAGAGAGGCTTTAAAAACACTTGTATGTTTTGTGCTTCATTGTTTATTTAAATTTGTCTCGCCTTTGGTGCATTTTTCTCCACCACTTTCTTTTATGTCACTTGCCATTGTGTAAAGCAGTTTCCATCACTCAGTAACATATTTATCTGTTGCAGTGATAAAAGGATATGCTACCATCCTTTCAAACTGTCATCTGCTTAAAAGAAATGTCAACAGTGCCAAAATCCATGGTGCTCATCACATTGACACTTCAGGGGTACAATTAAATTGCTAGATTAAGACCCACGTGGGTCAACTTTTTCATGCATTACAGCTAAATGAAGTTGAATGTTGTAAATGGAAAATGCCTCTTACTAAGCACTCAACATAATCTCTTTCTGTTACCTTAGACACCTAGAGAGAACAAGCATCTTGCATTAGCTCACTGAAGTACACTCTAAAGGTCCAGGGAAATGTCAGATTAAAGGGCCACTGTATGGGTTTTCCTGCCGGTGCATAGAGTTAATTCACAGCACACTGTGGTGCAGACACTTGTGGGAGGATGGAGGTGGATTTCAGAAGTCAATAGAGTCACGTCAAGGTGCTGTTCTGTAACTAAACTGGGCCTCCTCACCTCAAATGCTCTTTCAGCCAGTGATTCACATAAAGCCCCAGAGATGACTGGTTAGAGAAATAAGATTTTGCTCACCTGTGAAGGTGTATTCAAATAGCTAAGTTTCGGTTGCAGCTCTGGCACTTTTAACATCCTGATTGTTTAATATTGAGCACATATGATTTACAAACTTGGTCCTTTGCCAAGTTAGGTAAGGTAGTCTGTCTACCTGAGTAAGGCCAGTTTGAAATCATGACTATATGATTCTCTATGTCCTACGTTACGTAAAATCCTTTCTACTTGGGCTCCCTTCACATGAGCCCCCTTCCTGGGTTATGAGCAACCCCCCAAATACAGTTTATTTACAGCTAAAGTAAGTAATAGTATAGTCCACGGATCTTGCAATTGCATGGCCAGTGTCTTCTGCCATGAATAGAGCTCTCCAAGAAAAGCACAGCCGCTTTCTTCTCGCAGGTCTTTGTGATTCCACCAGTCCCAGGATTCTTTCTGTCCCCTCACCACAACATGGAGACATTGTGTTCCTGTCCAGGACCTTCACAATAGGAGCATGACTGACTGGAGTTTCCATCTGCCGTCCAGCAGCTGAGATAGGGGTCCATGGCAGTATGAGGAAACTAGCTGAGGGTGAGGAGAGAAGAGACTGCTCCCTTTAAGTGAGGGAGCAAAACAGTCAGTCACTCCCAGAGGAAGGATGACACAATTTCAGTCCAACATGTTCCCATTTTATACACTCCAGTCCTGCAAAATCCATTTCTTTATCTAGTCTGCTGCAGACTATGGTACCTGTGGACACCATGTCATGATGATGATACAAGTCAGCATCATACATGATGTAGGGAGGCAGACAAAAGCCAGGCAAGCCACCCTCCAAGGACCTGCCAGACTCTGCCTAACACTACCTGTGGGCAGAGGGCAAGAATCCTTAGGATCAATAGCCAAAATTGGCTTCACCTAGAACACAGCTACTGAGTGGTTGGTGAAGCCAGTCAGTAGGGCTGGAGGAAGTAGTTTTAACTCAGTGCTGGGGCAGAGGCTAAGTTGGTTACCCCAAAGGGCATCCACTGGAAGTACAAGGAGGTGTAGCTGCTGTAGCAAAGCCCAGCTAGTAGTTACAATCCTATTTTAAGAGTCATAGATAATGCTGCCAATTGACAAGAGATTTCAGGTTTCCAGTCTGCATACAAATTTCTATATATGACAATGCAAGTGGAACAATGAAAAAGGGAGTGGGATCCTGCTATACTAAAAGGAATCAGCAGTTATGGTAGCTGCAAGCAATGATGACTCAAAGCCTGCAAGAGGAAAGACAAGGGAGCTGCCAAATATCAGCAGAAACTACTGTGGAAATTAACTTTTGTCTTCTGAGGAAACTTTAAAATAACGTGTCTGAGGTTCAAAAATCTTCCTTTACAGAAAAAAAGGGGGAAAGGGAAAAGGAAACAAGAGTACAAGGTCCCTCTAAGAGAAGGTGACTTTGATTCAAATCTTACAGAGAGAACTGAGAGCCCTTTGCTGGGAGTAGCAATTACCTTTTTTTTCTCCTTCCCATTTTGTCTCTCAAAGTGATTTTTTGTGTGTTAATTAAAAGTTCTGCACTAACAGCACAGAGAAAAAAAATTATAATTCCTCTGCTTTCAGTGATGGAACAAATCCAGCAGAGACAGCAATGTTCTTTGTATTGGTCTGTCACTGTAACTTAAGACTATTCAATGATCACTCCCAGGGCACGAACTTCTGCAGGTGTCTTACACAGTGCAGTGCAGCAATCAGTGGTAACTTGGTATCTGTCAGCTGGGTACAAGTTGTGGCACTGCTTCTTTGGCAACCTCAGCAGTCAGGGCTCTGGCTGCAAATATGTGCCTGTTAGTAGAACCCAAACTAGATGAATCTACACTCACTTAAGTACAGTTGGTCTGTACCAGCCTGCCATGTGGGCAATGCCTTCTTGTGGGTACTCAAAAATCAGCCTGGTGGAGGGGATCTTCTTTAACACAGAAATTTCTTTGCTAATTCAGTGTTGATCGCTGGAAGAAGAAGGAAAGGGCTGGACAGACAAACCTATATTGCCTGTCTCTGTCTATTAGTCCAACAGATTAACTTTTCCAGCTAGCTACGGGCACATCATTCTAACCAGACCACAGAAAGAAGCACAGGAACACCATTCCCTTTTTTTTTTTTCTTTTTTTTCTTGAAGCCATTGAGAATCAATTGCTTTGAATCAGAGCTTGAATTTCTCTCTGTACTTTCACTATTGCTTGATCTTCACATAATTCTGTGAGGACAAAAGAGTTGGGGAGGGAGACAGGCATAACAGAGCTGGAAAGTTGCAATACTAGTAAAATGAGTATGCTAACAGGAAATATCCTTCAAAATCACTGCTATGACTCCTTTCCAAGGGGAGCAACTAGTTAGCTAAAAATGCAAATTATTCAGCTAGTGCTGAAAGGAGTGTTCTGACAGTCATTTGAAAAAAAGTAAATTAGAAAAATAAAAATACAAAATCATATCCAGATAGTAGAAAAGTGGAAAGAACTAGTAAATTACCTGCTGGAAAAGAAGGCACTCTCTAGATGGTATCTGATTTATAGAATAGAAATAAACAGTTGCATATACAAAGTTTTGCCTGTCCAGACTAAGGCTTACTCATGCTGGAACTTTCCTTTGGCTCAGGTTACCATGTTTCTACCACAGCAACCAGGATACAGGGCTGGTGGATGGATGTTCTTCTGACATCAACAAGCAGCCCTTCCTTAATGAGGATCCATTATCCTGCAGTTTAGTGATGGCATACTGAGAAGAATGAGCCCAATATTTTTC
The DNA here is from genome assembly GCA_013399895.1 of Serilophus lunatus. NCBI lineage: Eukaryota > Metazoa > Chordata > Aves > Passeriformes > Eurylaimidae > Serilophus > Serilophus lunatus. The sequence goes on from VXBA01002512.1 coordinate 693,531, forward strand.
AGTCCTGTACTCTCTGTAGTCTCTTGTTATTCAATTTTAAGCATGTATAGACAGACTTCTTGTTTTAATTTCAAAATGGGGAAAAACCAAACAAAAACAAAACAAAAGAATGTAGGGAAATGCCAGTGAATGTTCTTTGTCAGTCACAGATGGCAGGTGGAATCTAGGACCCAGGGAGCTGAAGAAGGAGCTGAACTGAAAGTGAAAGGACTGACCATGCCACGTAAGGAAGATGCTTGCACAACACGGCAGTGTCTGACTGGACGAGAGAGAAGCGATATGAGAACTGTTTCTCAGTGGTTAGAAAAGTATGAACTATATGTAGACTATAAAAAAGTATTCCTGTAAACAATAAATGGATTTCTCCTCTGACACTACGTCTGTGTGGTTGTGTGTCATTGGGGGGACCTGGGTAGCCACAAAAGAAATCCTTTATCCAGCAAGCAACGAATGAATTTACCAGAAAACTGGCATGTTGGGATGTACCAAGAGTAAGAAATATCTACAAAAAGAAGCCTGGCCAATGGGGAACTTGTGTATGCCAAGTGATTGTGTTTGTTGAGATAGATGTGTACCCCTGCTCTGGTGCATTTTGCTGTTTCTGCAGGAGCACATCGGCCTCATAGCTGGATGCTTTTTGCAGAGATCAGATATCACGGAATGGTTCGGGTTGGAAGGGACCATATTAAAGACCATCTAGTTCCAAGCCTCCTGCCGTGGTAACAGATACCTTCCACTAGACCAGATTTCTCAAAGCCCATCCAACCTGTCTTTGAACAATTCCATGGCTGAGGCATGCACAACTTCTCTGGGCCCACTCCATAGCTGACTGGGAAGATGACTCATCCTTAGCTCCACCTCAAAGGGTAGGTCAGTTTGTGCAAAGTGCTGACATGTTTTTCCCATGCCCACTTCCCTTGCTAGGCTGAGCTTTTTCAGAGTATGGCCACCAGGCAGGGGCCTGGGCCCAGGAGATAGAGAAACATTCATGAAATGATTTTGAGCTTTAAACCTGAGTTAAGTGCTTGAGCCCTGCTGTATGATCAGGGCTCCCATGATCTGCCTGCCCTGACATCAGAAATACAGTGGCTTAGAGGTTGTTACTGGGAGCGCAGACGACACCAAGGGTTTTAGCTATCTAAAGGTGAAGAAACTGAGCAGCCTTGAGGGCAGTGGAGTGCCAGTGGCACCTACATGACATCTCATGCCTAAATGCCATCATGAATTTAGGGTCCACTTTCAGTTATCCCTGGCATAAAGGGCAGGGGTAGCACTCAAAAGAACCTCAGTTCTTCCGTGAATCCAGAGCCAAACAGGAGGCAGGGAGGGACAGAATAGCAACTTACTATTTTATCCTTCCACCTGCATACTCTCTTTTCCATGGGTGAAAAAGAGGACCACTCGTTGCTATGGACTAACTGCTGACAGGCAGGAATCATGACTTCCTTGGGGTCTTATTATAGAAAAAACACAGCAGCAGAAATGAAGTTGCTCCTTGACAAAATCCATGGTGCCGAGTGTCACTTCTGACAGAACAAAAGCCATCTCCATAAGCTTCATTTGAAAATGACAGGAAAAGATTTTATGGGGATGACAGGATGTTCCAACTGCTGCAGATTAGACAAGTCACCTTCAGGCACCTCTGTATGCAAACCTGAATGGGCGGTAAAAAGAAAGTGGATGATGAAGCACTGCTAATTTGCAAAACACTTAACCTGTATGCAATTATCATATATAGTGCCTCTAGTAGATCAGCTCTGCTACTTTCTTCTCTTACAAAAAAGCAGACCCATGCTGGGGATCACCACAGGACTATAGCTTCACGGAACTGGATTAAAAATGTAGGATGCTGTGTAATTTTCCATAAACCTGTTTATTTAATTGGTGCTGCCAGAAGAGACAGTACTCCTCATTTCCTGACAAAGTTAGAGAAGCACAAAACAAAATAAAAGAACATTTCCTTTCTAGGCAAGAGTGATTTGTGCAAATATTAGGGGTAAATGAGTGGCACTGAATTTTTCCTGTAGTTTTTATCACAGAAGGAACCTAAGGTCATTAACTACAGATAGAATATGCTTCCTATTGCACAGCCAAGATTACTAGTAAATCAAAACCTGCACAGGTTCAAAAAGTTGTAATGATTAGACTTTTTATAGATCTGTTCACTAAAATGGCTACTTTAAGGAAGAACAAGTGGACTACCTGAACCATAAATCAATGGGTTTTATTTAGTGTTTGAATTAAAAAAAATTAATATAGAAATTAGGTAATAGTTCTTTTTCCTGTTTTTACAGGGAGGTTAAAAAGTGTACCCTCTGGCATTCCTTTTGCATTTTTGATTTCTCAAATGCCCTGGATTTCAGCTGAATTGCTTTACCTGTATAGTAAAAATATGTGAGTTCAAAACACTTGCTCAAAGTCTCCTATACGGGGGGTTTCTGGATTACGAAATACCAGAAAATGATCTTCAGGTCTGAGTTTTTACTACCAGAAGATGCTTATTAGAATTATCCTGCCCATCTGTAGTACCTACAGGCCTTTGTTCTTGCCTGACCATCAAGCGCTATTCTGGGACAGCTAAGTAAATTACAAGTGCAATAGAAAACATCACCCTCGTAAACTCTGACAAATGCCAGGAGCCATATTAACTGTGTCCTTTGCAGGGGCTCCTTCTGAAGTGAGCTCCTCCCACAGTGCAGGTGATACTCATTTCCATGTTTCCCTGGAGAAAGAGGGCATTTTTCCACCATCTGCTATGTTACCTGGACTTTGAGGGAACTGACGACTATTTTCTGGTTTCATCCACCTACAGCAAGTCTCATCATCTCCATTAGAATGGTAAATCTGCAGGGGCAATGTCACCAAAAAAAAAAAAAAAAAAAAGGCTTATAATTTGTTATGCCCTCAAAGGTCTGTTTGAGACAGGTGCACATCTGTCTCAAAGCTGAGATCTACCCATCCCATGTGTTAAGGCAATGGGTTGTGCAGAGCCCACTGAGCAGTAGATCCGAGGGGCTGACCAGGTGTAGGCAGCTCTGCCAGAGACTGTGGATTTAACCAACATCCCCCATCTCTGCAATTTTGTCACACAGGCTCTTCACACTTGGGGGTTGTCCTATATTTTACATTTTTCATATCTCAAATTCTGTTGCTTCAGGTATTTCTTATAATGCCCTGAGACCTGACAAAAGAAACATTGTTTTCTAGGTGGCGATAAAGTTATGCCACTGAGGGAAACATGATGATATTGCTCCTCCCTGTGTCAAAACAAATTCTGGCCATAAGGTATATCCTTTGTAGCAAAAATTAAAACTGTTGCAAGTGAAATCACTAGAAGTATCATTTATACTAGGGAGGATATCCTGCGTCTGTTCAGAGTTCCTGCGTGAATGTTTAATTTGTTTGTGCTTGTTCCTCTTTGTAGTAATGAAACACAAATATTTGAGCCTAGCAGACTAAAGGTATCATCATTCAGCAGGCATGGGAAGAAATGCTACCTGCGCCAGGTAATCAATACGAGCCTGGAAATCCTGCCACAACTATTGAAAATACACAAGAATTTGGCAGCACAGAGGACTTTTGCTATTTGAGCCGTGTGAAGCTATGGCTGCTTCTGTGATAATAAAGCTTCTATTCTCTTTCGTGTGCTTGAAGGTCCATCTATTTATTCTTTTTCATAAGCTCCTTCGGCTGGCACATGTTAACAAGGAAAAGAGGGGGATTATTCATTCATACAGCCTAGGTGGGGAACTGAAGTCAATGGTGTTTTTGCACTGAGTTTTCAAGGTCAGCTCATAAATGCGAACACCTTATCAGAGAATGCCTCAATGTCGTAAGTGTAAAGTGATTTTTCCTCCCTATTTTTTTAAGCACTGTTATGTAATACTTGTTTTTATTTCTTTCAGCTAGTTAATGAATTTTGGAGTCTTCAAACAGTAGAAAGTTAACTCTTCTGCCAGTTTTGCTATTCTGCTTTCTCTACCTAAACCAGAAAGTCTGTCTTACACCCAGGAGTGTAGGTGTCCATCTAGAAGCAGCTTGCAGGCACGCATGAGAGTTACTGCTCACTGCAGCTTTCAGGAGTAATCGGGCCAGCTAAGCACCACTGAACAACTGCCCCATGGTCAGACAAGTCCCTCCCGGCTCTGCTGCTCAGCGTGAAGCCCTGGTCTCAGTATCAGTGCTGCATGCCTGGCTAGACCACTTCTCCTTGAGACTGAGGATAAGTCCACGTGGGCTTCAGCACAACCTTCTACTGTGGCTTGCCTGCAGCTGTCTGTATTTAAGGACCAAGATGGAAAAGGTCAGAGCCTACAGATTTTGTTCTGAGGTTTCCTAACCATCTTCTGGAGGACTAAACATAGTGAAGAGCCTCCTTGCTTGGTAAAAGGACAGATCTCCTGCTGCCTCACACTTTTTGTAAGAAGCCCTGGAAACTGGAGATTTAATCTCTAGTATAGCACATGGGTACCTAGAAAAAAATCTGGACTTTTAGCAGGTGTCTAGCAGAATACCAGATACTGCTATTGCAAACTCAAAAAAATGTGTCAGGCTGGCCATGACTGCTTCACAGCCTCTCCAAGAGTCAGGCCTAGAGGTGCAGCTTGTCAGTGATATGGTCAGCTCCAGTGATGCCTTAAGGGCAACAGATAAAAAAAATCGAGAAACATGGAGTGAAGGGGAGAAGTAGCTTCACTGGTCATGCCCGGTGATCCAAAGAGAAAAATCATAACAACCTCCCTATTTTCATAGCATTTAGAATGCCCTCCCCATACTATCCAACTAAAGTCCATCTTACTTCTATGTTCCTCAAATGTCCAACAGAATTGTCCCTTATTACTTAACCCCACCTATGTCCAGCCCCTCGCAGACCTGGAAGCCTAACTATGTTTTGTCTTATACCCCACTTATCTACTCACAAGAAAGCAAACACACTGGAACACAGGCTCTTCTGGCCCTTAATATTCCAAGTTATCCAGCTACCTAGATAAAGTGAATTCCTCAAAATATTAAGCATACCCTTTAAGGCACCACCAGTCCCTGACCACCACAGTGGTATTTCTTCTGGTGCTGATTTCCGCAGCTACAAAACCAGCATCACCACTCTGAGGTTGTTATCTAAGTGCCAGAATCAGAAAGGTTATCACATGAATTGCATGGCAGAAGAGATCCTTCTCCTGTAATGAGCCTCCCTCATGATGAAGGTCTCTCACACATTCAACTGACATTACAGGAAGGTGTGAGCACAGGTAAAAGTGACACAAAAGTATTTTGTGAAGGACAAGACACACTGGGCAGACCAAAAGTTAGCTATAGATGAGGAACAACAGTCAGCTGGAATAATGGATCAGAAAAAATTTTGAAAAGTCAAAATCAATAGACACGCAATGAGTCAGTCAACTGATACCAGTAAAGACTGCATAGGACAGAGAGAGTGACAATCAGTGAATATATCTCTTCAGTGGTTTTATCAAATAACTCTTACTCTCCATTCTCGCTCTACTTTCTGACACTTTTTTCAGTCAAATATGAAGCAGACAACAGGTAACTCTTGATATTTTAATTTATTTATCTCATGCCCATGAATCCAGTCAATCTCCCAACAGCTTTCATTTTTGATAAGCCCAGGGCTGAGGAAACACTTTCCTGGTGTTCTGAACATGCTCTGTTCAGATATGCTCTGAACTGTATCTTCAGTTTGCACTTACTTGCCTGTATCTTCCTGCCTATGTTAGCATTCAGATTTTATCACAATACCACCATATAACAATGCCAGAAACATTGATGCTAATTTTGAAGTCAAGAAAGGGCAATGGTAATTTGCCACTGCAATAATGTTTGGGAAGCATTCATGAACAATGACATGCAGGGGAACAAGAATAATTGGAGCTAATGGAGATAAAAATCCACAGCCATAAAGATATATGGCACTTTAGAAAATTGATTTAGTACCTCGAGCCAAAAGCAAGAGGGAGAGCACATGATATCCAGTCATTCACAATCTACTTATCTCAAGTCTTCCTGATTGAATTGGTATCAGTATAAATCAGCAAAGTAATATAATTGATACCAACCATGCTCTACTGATAGAAAGTCGGTGTGAGATCACAATCAGCTTAAGGTTGTGGACTTGAGTTACCTTGCTGCATGCTACTTGGCAACATATGTTATCAAGTAATTTTTAAATCTACGCATGACTTAAAGTGAGATCAGATATGCAGCATTTTGCAGCTCTTGTATCAGGACTTGATAAACCAGAAAAGTTGCTTTAGTGTTTTCAGTAAGACCAAGAGTCACACTTGCTAGGTTATTGGTTTGTTTTCCTTTGGAAGGGATCTTATTCCTAGCATTCACCAAACATCATTTGCCAATGTTTTTTAAGAGGAAGCTATCACTGCACTTCATTTCCCAAGGAAAAACTGAATTTCATGACATGTAATAGAAACTTTGAAAATATTCAGTGTGGAAAATGATGTTTAGTTATCTAATTAAGGCATAAAATGGAATATAGTTTGAAAGATTACCAAATACATTTCTAGTTGACATAATATCTTGAATTCACTCTGCATTCTGTTCTCCAGACAGGTTTTGGCAATGGGAGCAGAACACATTATGCCATTTCTGCAAAAGCTCTATCATTAGATGCCTAAGTATAAATATAGTAATTTTGTCTCACATACTTGGACATTGTGACTATTTACTTTTTAACCAATCTTTCTTAGTCTGGGTGTTGCTAAGTACTATATATATGAAATTTGATATTCAACCTGTGATCATTAATTTATGTAACATATGGCCAAATTAGAAAACTATTTTCCAAGTAATTCTTCCCATATGGTGTGATGGTCAGGAGGTTGGTAATTCAAGCATTTTTTCATTACATTGAGTCATTTCCTCTGTCACAATAGTCTTCCATCCTCCTTTTACTGAAATTCCCTCAGGAGTAACAAGAGGATATATTGGCTGATAATAATGGATATCATGACTGGTATCCCTAGAGCATTTAATATCTGACACACACAACAAATTTCTTCCACTTGGAAAAAGAAAAGTGTTTTGCCTAAGCACATTCACTTTGTAACTGTGTGTGAATTTGGGGCATGCCCTTGTCATCTTTCTGAGTGGGAGCGGAGGATGCCGTTGAGCTTGGGATTCAACAAGAAATTCTTGCGTGTACATATCACTTTTCTCATGGAATTTTCAAAAAAAAAAGTACTTGCTTTTGGTGATTTACAACAGGAGTGTTTGTTTCCTTCTTCAAAGGTCTCTCAGAAGGTGTTTTTCTACGTCCTCCTTCTTGCAAGAGAAATACATCTTAAACTAAACGTGCCTCACAGAGAGATTTGCCATCTCTAATGGTTTGTCTTCCACTGTCAATGATAGTAAAAACCAATGAAAAGATATTGGGAAAAAAGACTGCTCTTTCACCTTTTTGCACTGAAAAATGACTAAATTCACTCTAGAAGTTGAGGAAAATAAAGACTACTCAAGAAAAATGTATATGAATCCACTAATCATGCACAATTCATATGTTTTAAGGAAAGATTGAGAAATAACTGCTGTTAAGTCAAGCTTTCAAATAAAGCAAACTTCAGTGAGTATACTGTTCTTAAGATGCATCTTTTTAAGGCTTTCAAAATCTTCAGTGTTATGCCACTTTTTTGAAATTACAGAGTAAACTTGCATGAGCAAGCAGCGGTAGGAAAATATGCAACAAAACAAAATAAAATTGTCTGGAGACAATGACTGCCATGACATCATAATATCTTTTTTTCAATCTGGGAGGTTTTGTTTTGCTTCTGAGAAATTTTCTTCTCTTCGCAAAGGTACAATCTGACTAGTAATAGCATCGGAGTATTCCGTTGTCCTGATTCATCCCATTTTATTATACATAAGTGTCATGCCACGCTTTGAATTGAATCACTTACTCTCTATCCAGTCATCAAGCCATCCATCCATCTATTTGGATTGTTTATGGTCAATGGACAGGGGCCTACACTTTGGTGAACAGAAATTTCTCTTTGGTGTTTAAAACAAGACTCTCAGCAGAAAGCTATTCATCACACTGCTGCAACTATGCATCTGTGATGACAGAATCATTTAAATTGGAAAAGACTTTTGAGATCATTAAGACCCTCTGCTGAAGTGCATGTCTGTAGTGTCTGAGATCTGCAGGGCATTTGTACATTGGACTACGTCAGCCTTGGATGTGCGAACCATTGTCTTGGCTTCTGGACTATGACATAGTTTTGGCAAAGGCACAGGATGATAGCAAGCATTGCAAAGTGATGATCTCTTACTTTTGCTTGCATCTTTCTCATCACTTTCTTGACATGAACTGTGGGCTCATTAAATAGTTGATTGAATGACTAATCAATCCTACACGCGTTCATGGCAGTCCTACTAATACTTGCTAAGTTATGTTCTTAGCTGATGTGCAAGCACACCCTAAACCTACATGGTCAAAATATAAAATCATGTTTCAGATGAAAGACAGTAAGCCAAGAACTGAGAACTGGTGATTTTTACTCCTCTTCTCTGCTTTAGCTTGCTACATGAGCATCCCTAGTAACCTGAATTTACTGGCCTATGGTTTTTGATTGCCCTTCACAGATGCTCACAGACCCAGCTAGCATGTAGTATCTAGTATGTAGGGTGTAGGTACATACATTCATGCAGCACACTGATGTACCTATGATATTCATATGCATACTGTATCTATTATATCTATTCTGTATGTTTTATTTGATATGTGTGTATACGTATTCTGTGTAAATACTGATGCTCTCTGTTTAACTTGAAGGTGCTGCTCTCTCTTGAACCCCACCTTCTCTGTCCATCTTTATAGAGCCATTCAAATGGGAAAAACGTTATCAAAGGAAATCAGTACCTCTATGTACAGAGTAGACATGAATCTGGGCAGGCTGGATGGATGGGCCAAGCCCAATTGTATTAGATTCAACAAGGCCAAGTGCTGGGTCTTGCACTTGGGTCACAACAACCCCAGCAATGCTCCAGGCTTTGGGAAGAGTGGATGGAAAGGTGCCCACAGGAAAAGGGCCTGGGAGTGCTGGTCGAGAGCTGGATGAACATGAGCCAGCATGGCCAAGGTGGTCAAGAAGACCAGTTGGAATCCTGGCCTGTATCAGAAATAGTTATAGCAGGACTAGAGCAGGTACACTTCTAATCCTGTGCTCAGTTTTGAGCCCCTCATTACAAGAAGGACATCAAGGTGCTGGATTGTATCTGAAGAAGGGCAACAGAGCTGGTGAAGGATCTGGAGCACAAGTCTTATGAGGAGCGACTGAAGGAGCTGGGAGAAAAGAAGGCTCAAGTGTGACCTTCTTGTTCTATACAGCTATCTGAAAAGAGGTTGTAGTGAGGTGACTGTTGGTCTCTTCTCCCAAGTTACAAGTGATAGGATGAGAGGAAACAGCCTCACTTTGTGCCAGGGAAGGTTTAGACTGAATATTAGGAAAACCTTTTTCACCTAAAGGGTTGTCAACCAGCAGAAAAAACTTCCCAGGGAAGAGGCTGAGTCACCATCTCTGGAGGTTTTTAAAAAGATATGCTGATGTGGCACTTAGAGACAGTGTTTATTGGTGGACTTGGCATTGTTAATAGTTGGACTCAGTTATCTTAGAGGTGTTTCCTATCCTGAAATCTATGATATTATATGATGATATGATATATGATATGATATGACCAGCCCCGGCCCCATTGCCTCCACTCCCAGGGGTGCTGCAGGGGGATGGCTGAGAGTGGCCCCTGTCTCAGCCTGGCAAGCCACCAGGATGGGACCGGCCCTGCAGCGCCCGGGGTGCTCCGTTCCCAAGTGCGGGCTGGGATAGGATTGTCCCGCATGCCAGGCCAGCCCGCATGACCCCGGGGAACGGGCTGGAGCCGCCCCGCCACTCCTCAGGCGCTGGGACAGGAGCGTAGCCATCTTCACCTGTTTAGACCCTCCTCTCAGAGAAATGGAAAAAAAGTTTTAAAAGACAAAACCCCCTTTCCCTTTCCCCTAGGAAACCTTTCAGGTTACACCCATAATACACAGTATCAAAGTATTAAAAAGCTTGGAAGAGACCTTTGAGATCATCGATTCCAACTCATAACCCAACACCAACCCATCATCTAAACCATGACATTAAGTTCCTCATTCAGTCTTCTCTCAAATATGTCCAGGGTTCTTTCCTCTCAGTTTTGATAAGAAACTATACAGTACAAAATTACGAGTCTGTACATACCTACTAGGATTTTTTTTAACTTCTATAATAAGATAACCATTTTCCAGTGTTATAATTAGCTAATTTTCCTCCACAGGCCAGCCATCTGTGCTGATGGAGGACACTGTTCTCTGCATTAGCATTTTTGAGCAATGTCTTTCCAATAAGGCTTACCTGCCCTAAATCCAATTCTTTCCCAGAAAATTGGAGGACTTTAGAGGAGAAGCATAGGTCAGTAGGTGATTTAAAATCCATTTGTGCAACATTAAACTGTATGGAAACTTAAAAATCAATAAATTAATGGCATTCAAAGGTCACTTTTTTAACAGAAGCTAGTATTAACTTATTCCTATGGTCATTGACTGTGCATACAAGAAAGAATAACAGGTACAATAGCACTTGAAAAATGAAAGTGTGTTTATCTTTTCATGTAATGCAAATATAATAACTTGCACATAATGATTGATTAGCAAGATGGAGCTCAGAGTGGGTGTGTAATATATGATGGATATAAAAAATATGGAACTGCGAACAATTTTCATATTCATTTAACTTATTCTTTAAAGTGTTTAAAATGACTATTAAAAACTAAATCAGGGGGAATTGTCAGAACTTGGTTGAATGATACTCACTCAACACAGATTATCTGTCACCGGGCTACAGGTTATTTGTTGAACTAATGATCTAAAACATGAGCTAATCAAAAATAATATAAACCCAAAAGTCATCATAAAACAAGCTGATAGTAGCATGACAGACAAACTACTCTGTGGGAACAAAATAAGCATGACCAATGTGTAGTAGGCATCAAGGGGATTTGGCAGCACAATTTGTCATTGGATTTCTGTTTCTCACAGATATTCATAATTAATGGTAAGCCATTTTCTGCTCCTTGAGTCTCTGGATAGCAAGTAAAAGCCCTGATAAAATCTTCAAATTAAAAGAATTGAATTTAGCCACTACAAATCATATTGAAGAGGATATCATGATTGTTGCTGTGTTCCTGTTACAGTTGGTGATACCACCGAAGCAGTAAAAGTGCCAATAGGATATAGCAGGCACATAAACCAATGCAGAGAAAGCAATCACTTCTCCGAGCTTCCCGTTGCATGTGCCATAAACCAGCAGTCTGCTGCTACTTCTCTCCTTTCTCCAAGTGCCTTTCCAAGGAGGTTGGCATGAAATGTAGGAATGGCATTGTTTTCTTTGGCTCGGGAAAGAGGAAGATATGGACACAGGCTGAGGTCTCAGGAGCAGACAAAAAACATTTCTGTAAAATGGTGAAGACTTCCCAGTCCTTCTCAGAGCTGAGGTCAGGCACCACGGTCTTGGGGATCATAAGCAACCCAGAGTTGAGATTCAACCAATGTTGACCTTGAATCTGAAAGTTCCAGACAGATATTGCTCAAGGCATACTGCATGAATTCGTGTCAGAAAAAAACTAAGCAAATGGCACCTCAGGATAGGTTAGGAGACTGAAAATCTTTTTTTCCTTTATCTGAGCCAGTTCTTGATAAACTAAATGAGCCCAAGCAACCAATAATAGTCTGTTCAACAATTACTTTGTTGAACAGGTGTGTTAATGCGTAATTGAGGAGACCAATTATCTTTTCTTGTTTGACCTTTACTGGCAAAATTACCTGTTTTTTCATGGATACTTTTGGATACATTTTTTTTAAAAAAATCTCAAAATGGATCACAAATCCTCCATTTTAACTGGTTGCAGAAAGAATGTAAAATATGTTTTTCTGGGAAAACGTCTCTAGAAAATAATGGGGGAGGGAGAAAAAATAAAACTAAATAATAGCATTTGCATTTCATTTTCACACTTTTTACATTTTAAATTTTCTTTTGATTTTTTTTTCAAACATGCTTATGTCTTTACTTTGACAAGAATCTCCACAGAAATTGTAGTTTATAATTTAGTTTTCAAAGGCAATACTTTTCAAAAGTCCAAGGAACATCCCCAAGCCCCCCTTTTTGACCATCCTCCCACGATTCCAGCCCCCCCAAATCAGTACAGTGCAGTTTAATATTCTCATCTGTGACACAAAAGAAAACTTGAATCATTGCTGGTGCTGTTTTCAGATTGCACAAACATTAACAGATTGGGATATAATTACAAGCAGAAGTCAATTCTACAGGATGATTTGTATCATCTCTTGTTATTTTTGTCCACATAGGTGGAAATATTCCATAAAGGAGAGTTGAGGGCTTCTGGAAACATTTGTTTCAAAACTAGGTATTAAAGCCACAGAAAGGCTGTGAGGACTTGGGTAAATCTGTCTTGAAGGTGAGACTGTATTGTGTGCAATAAATGTGGTGTGGAATATACACTGAGCAATAAAGGGGAAACAAAATGCTGAAAAAGTGGCAGTTAGTGAACAGAGTCTATTTTAATCCATTGAATGAGACAGACATACTATGAAAAACTAGTTTGCTCCTTCACTGCAACTTCGTGATTTAAACCTAACATGGTAAATTCTGAAAGAATTAATGTGTGCATGTGCTCATGAATAGGACCCCAGCTCTCTCTGATTAACAAAGCATAAAATATCGATTAGTCATAGGTATTTGTACTGCTAGTCTGGGCTAGTATGTCTCAGTTGTCTCCTTTACCAAACTGCAGGTGTTGATCCAAATCTGATATCTGAAGTTCATTATTCTTCACTACTCTATTTAAAACATTTTGATCTTTTATAAAAAGGCAAGTACTGCATTTAACATAAATAACTGGCCTCAGCATGCAAAGCAATCAGTCATGAATGTTGTACCCACTGAAAATTATTGGTTGAATTATTAGGTGGGTAGTTGCAACAATGGTATTGATTCAAGCAAAGTGTGTCTGGTTTCCAAACAATTCAGTAACCAACAATTGTGATGAAAATTTAAACTCTGTAAATTAAACGTTTATGTAATAGAAAGGCATGCCTGCATGTCTGCAGATTTCTTTCTGCACCTGGACTCCTGATTCTTCTGTAGGGAGAAGTTAACTGATGCAATACAACATATCATAGCCAATCTCAGAATTATATGAATCATAAGTAAGTATTAGTGAATCCTATGCTGAGGTTTCAAGGAGAAAGAAGGAACAAACGTGACCTAAGCTCATTTAACAGGAGCAAATTGAAGGTGCTAATGCTGAAAGGTTTTATTCATCTTTCTTATTTAGATGAATCTTGCATTTAAAGCTTTCTTCACAGACTACTATAGTCAGAAAGAATAGGAATAACATTATCAAGCAAAAAGAAGTGACCCTTATTGAATTTTAATGAGTTTCAGGTGCAGATTATAAGAAAACAAATGAAAACATGCCAAGAAGTTAAATTGCGAGACTTAGATTATCTCTTTCAGTTGTCTTGTGTGTCCAAAGTGTACAAGAGAGGCGAATGATCTGGAAAGATATTTTAAATGTACCATTCATAGCATGATCTTGGCTGCTAATTGCTAATCTGTCTCTACCTCATTCTTTGCAAAAAAATTAAGAGTAAAATTTGCTTACATTTGTTTAATGCCAAATATGCTTTTATGCTAGACATAAAAGTACATAGATAGGGAAAGTAGGGAGGATGAGGCATGCATTTATAGAAAGCCACATAGAATTCTTCAGTTTGCTTTGAAACCTCACATTATTAAAAAAAATTGAGGCATGATGGACCACTAATACTACCCACACACTGTTCCAACATGGTTCCTTGTGACACATGACTTGCAACTGCTGATGGGTATCATGCAAAAAAGAATTCTTGACTTCTTCCAGCTCACAAAAGGAAGGGGATAAAAAGAATATTTTTCTTATGGGCGTCAAATGGACAAAAACCCCAATCAACCAAAACCCCCAAAAGACAAACCAAACAAACAAGAAACAAAACAGCAAAACACCCAAACCAAACCCAACCCACCCAAACCCACAGAAAACTAGTGTGCCTGAGTGTGGTTTGTTTCACTGTGGCACAAATGGCTCTGCTTCTGCCCAACAAGAGCAGAATGGAAAATCTCAGAGATGCATAGGCAGTGTCCCTGCAAAGCTCTTAGGCTACTGGTAAAAGCTTGGTTAGAAACCTTGTGCTTATAGTGCACTCGAAATCTGATGTTACATAAATGTTTACTTGTCATTTTATTGGGGAATGAAGGCTGAAAAAATCACCCCTGACGGCTGCTGCTTAGGGAAAGCAAAGGTGTGCGTTGGAAGCAGAGGCAACAGGAGCTGAAAATTTGAACACGAGCAGATTACCATTAGTTTGACTAAGTACCATCACAGAGCTCCATAAATGCCATTACAAATTTAACTCAAAATGTCTAAGCCATTTTAAAACATTCCACAGTCACTCAAGATCTAGATTGAGGGATTTTTGTGTTTGTGGAATGTTGTTGCTATCATATCCTGGAAGCAAACTTAAACCAACTATCTTAGTAAGCAAGGGTTTAGCAAATCTCTATGTAGTATGAAATCACTCCCAGATGAAAAACACAAGTACACATTATGGCAAAGAAGTGCTTCAGTGTCATTGCTATGCGGGTCTGTGCAGCTCCTTAGACATGCATTGTTGTATCTGTGTTTTCTTCCTCTCCATTAATTGCACCAGAACTGGTTTAAGGCATGATGTTTTGCCAAACAACCTCAGCAGAACAGGGAATTATTGCCCTTTGTACAACACTATATTACAGACATCAGATGCTGTAAATATGTAATGTCACACCAAGGCTACCAACACCAGGTAGTGGGGATACTCTTAACCCTTATAAAACTAGAAGGAGAGAGCCAGAGTTCAGGTCTCTAACAGTAAGAGAAATATGAGAGGTGCGTCATAAGACAGCATATCTTATATATTTATAAACTATCATGTGAGTAATTAAAATTCATCTTAAATTTTCAATTCCTTGTTATTTTTTCTTCGAATGTTCATCCATGGCATTAGGCAGTGAAGTAAATCAACGTGCACTATGCCTGCCAACATTATAACACTGTGTAATAAAATGATGTATAAAACTCCCCTTATCCCTGTATTGATTACAATATATTTTCTCTGATTGATGAACAACATGTTACTAGTTTATTAATTTTCATCATCAAAGTATAAGGACATATAATTTGGTTTTATTCATATATATATATGCAGTGCTCTTTTTAAATATGCTGTCAGATTGAATATTGTATAGAGTTTAGTATTATATTTATCCTATTCTATTTTCCTTTGAAAATGTTCTGAACTAATTTGAACAAGGATTTGTTTGTGTGTCCCCACTCAAAAAAATTCAGGGGAAAACCAATATCTGATATGAAATATCATAATTTTTCTTCCAATGAACCATTACTTAATAAATTAAATTCTCTACAGAGCAATGGCAAGTCTTAAAATATGCATGAATACTCTATTATTTGTATTGGATTTTGCTGTGATGTGCAATATCTTTTCACTTTCTCTTGCCACTGCCCATTAAGAAGTAGGGTTAAAATGCTATTGCTGACACTCTTGTTTGTATTTGAAATACTCAGACATTTGAGAATGCAGAAAGCTCTTTCCCTGACCTCTGGAAATGGTTGTATGTTATAGACGATATATTAATATCACCATAGGCTGCAAATTTACTTGTAAATTGACATTTTGCTTTAATGGCAAAAAGGAAGCCCCAGACCAGGAGCAGGCAAACCTACTGAGGCACATTCAACTAAGAAGGATTTTTCTTAGAATAGAACAGACATTTGACTGCAAATTCCCAAAAGGCATTAAAGTATTCATGACCACTTCTACCGCAGTATTTCCCATAGAGAGTCTTTTACACATAAAGAATATGCATAATGCAAGTACAGTTTTCCTTATTGCCTGGGCCTTCCCATTTGCTAAAGTTAGAGGAAAGGACTTATGCCCTTTTGTGCAATGGAAATAATTCCTGCAACTTTTGGGTTTGTGTGCTGTGGTGTTTTCTGACTGTAAACTCATCTGAATTCCTTGGATTTCTCTGGTTAGTTTAATCAAGTGGATTGCTTGGATTGTAGAAGAGCAAACAGTAAAGACAGATCTGGGCTGAAAAATATATGTTAGCTGGGTTCAAATGTGAAAGCTAGGGGATGGTTAAGCCTAAAAGCAGCCACATTTTCTAGAAGTGTATTTCTAATACTATTCCAATATTTTTTTTTTAGTACTATGATATTTCCTCCGACGAGCAGCAACTTTGAGGAGGAAACACAGAACAACTATTTCACCTCGTCAAGTGGCATCCACACTCAGAATTGTAAATGACCATCATCCACCAAGACAAATCATAGCAGGCTTCCACATTTTTTGTAAGATATAAAGCAAAATATGAAATGTAGGCACTATAAAGTTATACTAATCTGAGCTCATGTTTCTTTGTATGTGGTGCCACAGGCACTATGCTTGACAGTAGCTCTTTCATGCCCGTATGGGGAAAAAAAGTCTGCATTTTTTTTCAAGTCTTGAAGCCTATAGTTGAAAAAGGGTTGGGGATTTAATGATAGACTAAATTCTGCTCAGAGATTGTGAAACTCAATACATGTCCCTTTACTTCTGAATAGCCTTCTAGGCCTGGCTAAACTTTGAAGACCTGAGGATGACTGCATATACCTAGGTCCCTATTTGATGACCTGTGAGACATACAACATGGTAGCAATCCTTTTTCTAATAGATCGTAGCTCAGAAAGTGGTTTTAAGTATAGAACATGCTTGTCTTAAATGAACAGCTCAGACTGTGCCCTCCCCTTCTGCCAGCATGGATTCCCAGTGCCTGGACAACATCAACACCATGTAACAAAAGCGTGGGTGTGTTGCCTGTTTGCAGCATGCTAGATTAATTCTTCCGTGGCCTTCAGAAAGGATCTGATGTCTGTCCTGCTGAAATACAATACAAAAGATACATTTTGTTAAATGCATGACAAGAAAAATAAGTGACAAAAAACCCCCCTTGCACAACACATCGTCTTCTTTTGCTGTTGATTTTTCAGAGTCAAGAGATAGCAGTAATTTGTTCATACCATATGATTAGTTTCTGATATTCATCCTGGTTGCCACATGGATGCCATTGCTGAAGCTGATCTAAGGAGACAACAAACACTAAAGGCTTTGTCATAGCTGCATGAGCACCAAGTTTGCGCTTCCCCAGCAATTTAAGATGATGATACTTGTATCACAATGGTACTCAATTCCATCCTTGTCTGAGCTGATGCTGAAATTCACCTGGTTGGGTGGTGAGATGTTCAGCGATCTCTTCTGGTCTCACACTGAGCACTGCTTCATTTTGCTGGTTTAGGGTTTTGCTGGATGCTCTCTTGGTACCAACCTGTGCAGGGGAAGAGAAAAGAAAGGCAGCGCCAGTGGGCAGTTGATCTGATTTACATCACTGTGACCACCACTCTCAGCCTCATGTACAAGGGAGGAGACCTTTTCCCAGTTTACCTTTCCAGTTGCTTCAAGTGAGCTTACACTAAACAACTAACTTTGGTGTTGCAATAAAGCATGTTTTTCACATCATGGGCAGAAATCACCATGGTTTCATCCAATTTGAGGAATAAGTAGAGAGGAATCCCAGTCCTCTTGTAGTCCTTGGGTTTATAGTAGTTGATGAAGTTGTGACTGCACCAGGAAGTTTTGCTATAGTGGGCAGCTGAAGGAAATGGTATAATGGGTCCAGATCCTAAATCCTCACACGGCCCTACACAGGATTTAAGGATTTCTTTCAGCAATAACAATAAAAGTCCCATAAATAACCAACTGAGATTAAGCACCATTGACTCTGTGTCTAAGGGCTGTTCTGCTTTCTCATAGTCTTCTTGCACCAAAAATAATAATCATTGAAGTGGTAGTTTTTCAAAGAATTAAAGTAATGAAAAGAAAAGAAATATATTCTCTTTTGAAGGACCATAAATACCATTGGCTTCCAAAGCATTTTAAAGAAATATGTGTATTTACTGTTTTTAAATCAACATAAATAAATCAGTAATCCAGAAAAATGGGTTACTTATGACATTCATTTTCCATTGTGTACTTAAGCCCATAGGAACATCCATTTTTCGTGTTCAGACCTTTGCAACTCTTTTTCTAATTTCTTTAAGACTGTGTTTCCATAGACATGGAGCTATTCTGCAAAAATGATAAATTATCCTGTTAGAGATATTCCAAAACTCTATTCTTCATGTCTATCTATAGCACTGTGGTACATGCTTCTTGGAAGCATTAATAGCTGCATTTCGTTTTACTATATAAATATTTAAGGTTTGTAATTTCTCTGCTGCTGACACTGCCATTGCCAATGCAATGCAATGTTTCATTATCAGTTCCTACTATACACATAATCTTGTCAGATTTTGTTTCCAATAAATATAGCATGATATATTTTGAATATTTGAATAGCTGAGTGCATTCATATTGCTTTCAGTCATGACCTGCTTACAAATTCCCAGCTAAGAAGTGCAGCCACATGGGACAGTAAACTGCAAGTATTTTCATTAGTCAGTGACACTTAGCTGAAAAAAACAAAAAAAAAAAACAAACAAAAAAAAAACAAAACCAAATCCTTCAGAAACATTTCAGATTGACTCCTTGATCCCCACATTGGGATGAGCCACATCCAGTACCTGTGTTGTAACTGTTTCAAAGTTGTACATGCACAATTGAAGTTTAATCTGCCCATATACCATTTCTCCTTCAGTTATTTGACAATTCCTTTCTCCATGAGAATTTCCTTGTGCATGAATATCCAGGAGAGTGGTCACTCTTGTAGCTGTTCTAGAAAATCAGTCTCAGGAAAAGTATTTATTAATGATCTCTGATTTTGAACTGACTGTGAATTTTCTATTATTTTGCACCTTTCTGAAAGCTGCAGTGTTTTATCAAAAGTGAAAATAATTTGGAGGAAGTCTCTCCTATAATGTTAGATTACAGAAAATGTAATTTTAGGTAATAAGAACACTTTCTGAGACTTCTGCTGCTACGTAAGTACATTCAGAACTAATGAACTGCTGTGGAGTAACACAATATTATGCCAAATGTATGCAGGATTTAACACAGGTTTTGATTACAGGCATGATTGATTTTTTTTTCTGAAGTCTGGGGACATATAGCAAGCCTAGCAGATTTACCCTGTAATGACATTGTGGACTTCTTCATGCACATCTGCAGTTCAGTCCTGCTCCTTGGGCAGGATCCAGTGGTGACTGCCTATTGCCCTGTAGCAGATCTGGTAAGCACATATGGTTCATAGAATCATAGAATGGTTTCAGTTGGAGGAGACCTTAAAGACTACAAAGGCTGCTTCCAGCACTCCAGCCATGGGCAGGAAACCCTCCACTAGACCAGGTTACTTAGAGTCCCATCCAGCCTTATCTTGAACATCTCCAGGGATGGGGATTTCACGACCTCTCTGGCACTCTCCATTTCACTCACATAACTCATTCACAGGGATTCCAACAATTCAAGAAGGTGTCCATCCCATTCTGTTTCTGAGCTATCCTATCCAGTCGTGCAAGCACAGAAACTATAACTTACTGGAAATACAAGAGGCTTGTAAAAATGGGTAGTTGTGTATCTTGCCCCTAGACACTGGGTAAAACATCCTGATACCTGAACTGCCCCCCAGTGCGGGTCTCACAGATTTTTGTTTACCTGCTAACTGTGGGTTTGGGACTCCAGCATTACTGATTAGCTTTGGTTCTTTTCTGACATCTTAAGTAGCGCTGGACTATGGACAATGCAAGGGTTAGTTACACTAGAAAACGTCCAAAAATAAATTTGGCTGAAAAACTGAAAAATTTAGAAAAGGCCAAGCTTAGACAAGTATTAGATCCTACTCGGTCATCTCATGGGCTCAGGTAGGGACATTTCTCACCAGCATAAATATTTCCTATTTGTCATGCATGCAAAAGCCATATCACAGGTGCTGGGCTATAAATGAAGCTTTCTTTAGTGATAGTTTTATTTTATCATCTGCAACATTGGACCATACTGGAAAGACAAGTCAGTCAGGGTTTCCCATGGTTTGTGGTGGCAGACCAAATAACACTGGGATGTGGGATACCCAGGCCCATATTCCACTAATTTCACTGGAGTTAAGACTGAATTCTGTATATTAAACAGAGCAACAAAACTTCATTTTCTCAAGTGAAATTTCTAACTACCAGCATCTTCTTGCTGCTGGGTTTTGTTCAAGAGAAGACCTATCTTAAGTTGGTACCAGGTCTCTGGGGGGAATCCAGGGCTGTATACGCCTAGGAGAAAATAAACAACCTCCCCTAGCATGAAAAGTTCTTCAAAGGAGAGAGATTTCTAAGCTTAATATTTATATATAAACTTGTTAAGTACTTCACTCTCCTTTAGCACTGAAGTGGGAAGCAGTCCAAAATGTTAGGTTTGCAGTCAAATATATAATGCTGAGCAATATTAGGTAAAACGACCCTTGAAGCTCTGTAATAAACAAAAAAATTAATTAGTTCTTTAAACTTAATGTTGCAAAAGCACATGAAGGCCTGCAAGACAATAGACCATCTTACCAAGAACAAACTAAAAAGGAGAAGACGCCTCTTTTATACCGCATAGCTCATCAGATACGTGAAAAATATGATTTGTCCTTCAGAGCTCTCTTCCACTGCTTGATCATAATTTGTTCCTTGCAAGTTGCTATTCAGCTCACTTCCTCTCTCCATTGAACCAAAAGGTCTCTTAAAATGATATTAAAATGGTTGCTCTGGGCTTTTCTGGTCAGGCTGGTGAATAGCCACATAGTAGATGACAATATCTTTTATCAAGGATCATAAGTGAATTTTGTTTAGATCCACTACAATGAAAGAAGAAGCCCCTCAAAATTGTATTAACATGTATTTAAAGTAGATTTCAGGTGCATCAAACTTTTTTTATTTAATTTATTTAAAGCCCAAAGTAGTCATGAGTTGTCCTCCAAAACACATCACTCTTTCAAAGGTTCAATTGTCTATGTATTCTTTCTTTGGAGAAATAAGGTGTGCATGAACCTCCTATCCAAAGAATGATAATACTTTCTGTTCCAAGGAGAAGACTGGGGGCTTGACCTCTTGCTGGATAAATATATATGAAGCCAATGATGAATTAGGCATGATGTGCAGATGAAGGGAAATACAGTAGGGAAGGTGGAGAAGAATAAAAGATGTGGAAATATCAAAAAGGCAGTTGAACAAGGACTAATGTGCAGACTGGTGAGGAAAGGAGCGGAGGGCTTATTTTCAGCCTAGGCTATCTTTTTTCTTTTCACTTGT
The DNA here is from genome assembly GCA_013399895.1 of Serilophus lunatus. Classification (NCBI taxonomy): domain Eukaryota; kingdom Metazoa; phylum Chordata; class Aves; order Passeriformes; family Eurylaimidae; genus Serilophus; species Serilophus lunatus. Next base: position 714,999 of record VXBA01002512.1, read on the forward strand.
TGGATATTTCAACTAGTTTANATCTAATGAAAGGACAAATAGTTGAGTAAATCTAACTTTTATACATTTAAAGAGCCAGCCTTCAAATCCTATGTAGCTAATGGGGGAAGTCACTTTCCCTTCAGAAATTCTGATGGTGTCTGCACAAACCATGTACGAGTGTGTGTTGAAGGACTGGCTTATGTGACAGGTGCCCACATCTCAGAGGTATCACCCTAATTTGCCCTGAATCAAGTGAATAACTCATGTGAAAATGACCATGATAAGAAAATGTGATATAGGTGTGAAATCAGCCAACAGGCTGGCCTCAAATGTCTCATAGTCTTCAGGTTTAGTACCAGAGGTACCATCATGATACTGAAACGGTTTTTGTTAAATCTACCCTACATGGTGCCAAAAGATGGTGTTGTAGCTGACAGGTGAACACAGAAAGGATATCACCAATTGTTTTACTGTCCCCCAGATGGAAATACTTGCCATTGCTCTCTGCAGCCTCAGGGCAGGGAGAACTCCCGCAGTAAACTGAGCTCATCCTATGTCTTTGTCCAGGATGTAATGGTGCGTTTCAAATCACCAGGTGCTCCCTGGCCTGAAAGCTTGTAGTCCAAATATGTGTTTTTGTAGGCTCAGGGATGACTCAGAAAGCAAATGTAACCTTGAGTGTGAGCCTGATTGTGGTTTAAACGCACCCCCGATTCCTTCAAGACTTACCTCAAGGTCTGGCCTTAGGTGTAGATGTAGCACGCAGAGACCTCCCTGTAGAATAGGAGAAGTTATTGGTAGTAGGGCAACAGAGCTCTGTTCTGCCCACTAACATTTCAGTGGTACAAAATGAGTTCTCATCAGCAGAGCTAGCTGTAAAGTGCTGGTAAGACAGCCTAGGACAGATGCGATAATTAATGAGAAATGCTGTACCAATCACTAATCAATGCAATTAGCAGGATTTTTTAAACTTTTTGCCTACAAAGTAATAGTCAGGGTAATAAAAATTAAAAAGTTGGGAGAAAATTAACCAGCTATCCTATAATGCTCCTACTTTTTGGTCCATTAAGTCTCCTCATTGCCTCAACCAAACATTACTAAGGCATTGGCTGTGGTATGTGGGTTAGTAATGTTCTGAATTACACCTTTTATAATAACATTTCTCCCCTTTCCTTTTAAATCTCTGGCATATCCATGCTGCCTGGAAAATGTAAAAATGGCAAATAAAATTAAACCACATTCTTATGATTTAACAGTTTTCAATACTAATGGTTTCTTTAAGATAAAAATGTTTTCTTCCATTATCTTACTTTTAGATGTTACTAAAAGCAGAATCTAGATCAATTATGGTAATTTTTACAGGTTTTGTTAGGGATTTATTCTCGACCAGCAACCTGAGAAACAAACCAGACTGATTTCAAATTCTGTTGACAAACATGATATACAAAATAATTTAATCGCAGCGTTTAAATGCTAGCTTTCCCATAATGTGAATGTAAATCTACATTATGAGCATTTTCTTCAGCAGGGTAAAGAGAAATGGTTTGTTGTTAAAATTTTATGTACATGATAATGTGTTGAGAATTTTGTGGGGTTTTTTTAGGTTTTGGTTTTGGGTTGTTTTTTTTTCAAATCAGCAATTTTTTGCTTCCAAGAGCCATTCTTTATCGCTAACATGGAAAACATGTCTGTGCTCTTCTGGACGGGTAGTGTTTCCCTGCTCCACTCCCTGCTGCCCATTGCTCCCGCATCAACATCTGTGCAAGGCTGCATGGAAATGGCAGACTGATGTGGCGCTAAGCATCCTACCTCAGCCTTCAGGAAATGAGGCTTCTTAATTTAGAGAATTTGAAAGATTATGGTAGGTACGATATGAAATGAAGAAAGGATCTTTTCAGGAGAGAAGCCACTCATTATCTGCTAGAAACGGAATAAAAAGGACGGGATGCAATTTTTTTGTCATAAACTCTATAGATTATTGTTGCTGGGTAGACACTCTTCAAATTAATGTAGGGTGGAAAAGAAGTCATTTTAAAAAGTTAACTCTTCCAAAGAGTCTTGGATTCAAAACATGATCCTTACTTGTATGTGCGGTTCACTTGACAGTAAAGATTTTTCACAAGGGTTTGTGTTAATAATTTATGTAAACACAAACTCTTACATGCCTTATAAAAATGGAGCACAGCTGGATTTGCGCAGTTAGAATCCGTCCTCTGTGTATAACTCAGACTGAAAAAGCTTTGTGTGCACAAGCAGAAAACACAGGGAAGCCTCTCTGTAAATTTAGCTCTTATTGTGAAGAATCTGAGTGCACTCTGAAAGGAGGCATGAGTAGCATTCACATTTTTTTTCAGTTTTTTGCCTTACATTCCTGTGGAGGACCTTAAGGAGCTCTACATCAACTTGTATGTTGTAAACATCTGTGATAGCATAATTTTTGTGGTCTCTGTGAATGTATGTGCCTTATTTAGTGGGAAAATAATAATTTCTATAACCACACCAGCTTTCCAGGTGCAGTCTGAAAAGAGTAAAAAAAGATTTACTCCTTTTGCCACTTAACAGACCATTGGATGTGGTTATTATTATACTCCAGAGTAAATCCCAGGGATCACAGCTGTTCATCTTAACATATCTAATGAAGGGCAGATGGGAAAATTTACATAACAGTCTTAATCAAAGCAGAGAAAAGAAACTGAAATTTCCAGTATTAATTGCTGGTCACATCGATATGGTACTTCTGTACAGTCTGGGGATGAGTTTTCCCAGCATGAATTTTATAGTTGCTGGGGCTGATCCAAACTACTTTGCAGTGAATGGTAGTGTTTGAATTACATGGGATTTCCTTCATTGACTTAACTTTGGATCAGGTCCATAATGAATTATTGCTTAATATGGTCCAAAAACATGATTAAAAATGTTAGATAAAACCCCAAGGAAGAAAAGGAGTTGCAAACTTCTGTCACTTGATTTTCCATTACAAAATTCTCTATTTAATAAACAGCATTGATTCAGACTGCAACCAATCACAGTCTGATAAAACCTCTCATTCATAAAACCAGGTCTGTTCATGACACTCTTCAAAACAGCCGTTTTGGTTTTTTTATAAGGCAATGATAATGGTACGGTGCAATCCAGATTGTCTGCTGAACTAATTGTGTTACAGGGACATTCTTAATGTTATATCATCACAGCAATCACCTGTATTTAGTACACTGAAGTGAGTATCTAAAGCTCTGAATAAACATAAGCTATGTTCAAAGTCCAGAGGATCTCGTTAAGCAATGGATTATATATGGCCTAATTAATAGCATCTCAAGTGTGTGGATGAGCTTCTCATTTTTACATTTTCTCCAAGTTAATAGGAATAATGGAACTATCCATATGACATCTAAACCTATCTGCAAACAAATGAGTATGGGACTTTTCTGCAATACTAATTCACCTGGAGCAAGAGTTTGTAAACAGCGAAAGACAGACATAGTCGATACATTTAATATTAAAAGAGTTAATGAAAAAACAATATGCTTTTCAGGAACTTTTAAGTTTCTATATTTTGCCCCTCAAGAAATTCACTCCTAATCCTAAATTACACAGCAAGTACACATCTAGTTTAGTCCTAAAAAACTGGGCTGGCCCCTGACATAACATAACAATGCATCCATATACACAAAATAAGAACGTTTGCCAAAGTCTCCCTGTGAGAGGAAAAATCCTCGCTGCTCTGAGAATGCATTAATGGCAGGCAGGCGTTACATTACTAACAATAGCGTTGTTTTCTCTCTCTTTGCTTGCTACCCTTCTCTTACCCAGAAGGGATGTTTAGCCAACAGTGGGGCCAAACACTGAGTATCTATCCCAGTGCTGCTCAGAGTGGTCTCCAGTCACTGCTAGAAAGGACTTCCACCACCTCAGTCTTTAAAAAAGAGAACTATGAGCAAGAAGATAAAAATATTCACCCTCCTAGAGTATAACAGGTACTTTCTGGCTGACCTGAGCTGAGTCTAAACCTAGCCCTGAGGGAAAAAAACATAGAAAACACTGTTCTTCAGTCTTTTCTGCTAACCAGGAAAGGCAGTTTTCCCCACAGCCTGCCAGCTGCTGTGAACATGCACAGCGTTGCCTTACCCTCTTGCCTGGTGTGTGAAAGACCAGCTACCTAATGCAGCAGCTGTGAATTCAACGAGGCTTAAATGTTAAGTGTTGCTGCTCTGAATATCACATTACTTCATTTCTCTTTTGGGAATGCATATCTAAAAGTGCAGAAATTTCACTTCACATGTAGAAAGGCAAAAGACAGGTCATTTTCACCTGCTCCTCACAGTGACTGAATAGGTGGAGAAAACTCAAGTAATGGATATTTATACCGATCTAGTGGTGCCCTTTTAGTGTCTGAGGGCATTTTGCAGTGAGGTATATACAGACTTTTTCCTTAAATTCTGCTAGTGCTTAAGAAGTAGCTTTAAAATTCCTTCTTTGTAAGTACTCTGCATCAATTGAGTCAATTTGCAAATGGAAGTATCCTGTTTGTCCCCAGTGCCACTTCTGTTTAGCTGTGGATGTGAATATCAAGGAGAGTTATTTTTTCCTTGTGGACCATCAGCAGTAATACCCATCCTCCATTCACGAGTTTGTTAAGAGAACTATAGGTGAGTGTGAGTCAGCACAGTAGTCAGTTCTTTCCCAATTACCTGATTCCTTCCATAGGTTTTATAGAAAGAAGGGAAGGGGGGAAGCAAAAGGTTAGCAGCGAACTGAAATAACAAGACACAGGCACTAAGCAGCAGGTGCACCAAGGGAGAAGGAGTTTTACAACCCTGAACCCCAAACAAAACTTGAAAAAGCACCACAGGCTCAGAAAGCTGTTATCGAAGGTTACAAAGCTGGCATACATTCCACTGTCCCTAGGGCAGGGCTGCCTCTATCTGGCAGTGATGGGTTTATCATCTACTGTCAAAGCCTTTGGCAGGGAAGAGATACAGCCCTACCTCTCAGCTGGAAGAAAATGGTGTATGCACATCCAGATGCTACATGAAGAGATGGTCTGTCATCTACCCTGCTTGCTGACAGAACGGTTTTTTGCGTGCATTAAAGTACATTAAATATCTATTTACTTGATTCTAGCAAATTTTAGACCTGGGACAGTATCCAAACTTAACATAAGGACAACCATACAAAAAATTATGTGTTTTTACCAATTTCCTGAAAATCAGGGGCTGGCTCAGAGAGAGAGAAGTTCTAAATGATGGGTGAAAAGGCTGCAGCATGTACCGCCCACTGACCAGGTAGCAGAAGAGCCAAAGAAGTGGTGCATGCTTGGAGGTATGCCCCAAACATGCAAAGCCTCATTCTACTCTCAGACCACATTCAATATTAGAGCATTTAACTTAGATGCAAAGGAATGCAGACCATATTACTGCTGTGGTTCATGGAAGTAAGTGCTAATTTTGTGGTTGCGAAAGAAAAACCTGGAGCAAAAGACCTAAGGTGGGATTTTGCCCGTTCAACTCCATCAAATATTAATTCTAAAATCTAAATGTGGCAATGTAATTAGCAATTGTAATGAATTCACTGAGAACAGTTTTAATCAAAACATACAGTGATTTGCTTGTCTGAAAATATTTCAAAAATTCTAGTACCTCCATCTTCTATAACTCACAGCCTACTTGAATCTGAAGGAAATGATTAAAATATATCAAATTTTATGAATAGCCTAGACTGAGTGTGGTGATTGCTGAATCCATTGGCTTTTTGGTCTGTCACACCACAGCACAGTAGAACATGGCCATCTCCATGGGACACAAAAAATTCTGGCTCCAAGGTGTGCCTAAATATAATCAGTTGAGTGATTTTTAGCCATCCTGTAGGCAAAGGGCTCAAAATTTAATTTTCATGGATTTATAGTCTGTCAGTAATTTACCTTTCTTTTTTAGTGTGAAATTGCTCTTTTATGCAAGCACACATGTACTCCCACACATGACTGATTAATTTTTTTAAACCCTTCTCACAGTGAAGAATTGTTTACTTGGAAAGAATTTTGGGGGGAAAATATTGCAATAGTATTCCCAGGATTCTGTATTGCCAGCTTTGGCTAGAATGGGAATCCATCAAAGAGACAGATGTATCATCATTTCCCCTAAACACTGTCAAGTATGATCATCACATCAGTCTTTCCTTTATTATTACTCAGAAGCAAAGATTTACTCTAAATCCAACCTTTTCCCATAAAAAAATCGGCCCTTATCAAATTGAATATGGGAACATTAAAGATGTCAGCTTTTTCTTCCCTGAAACTCAATGCATGTGACTTTACTTGAGATATGACCCAGTATGTCAGACAGAAATGTATTTCATCTCATTCAGAAAAAACTAGATAAGTTTAAATTTGAAAGAGTGGTTTCTTCAGCATAATTCTCCAATTATGTTTATTTTGGCCTGAATTATATGTCATTTATCACCATTAAGCAGAAAATGGAAAACACACAAGCTAATTAGAGAGTTTTCTATAAAAATATTGCTATTGGACAAGTAAAGTTAAGATGTTTTACTGTCATAGTGTGCCCATTTAAAATTAAGGAGAAATCAATGCTTATGATAACTCAAAGAACATTATGATTGTATTTGGAGCTTTTGGGAAATAATCCAAAGAGTCTTGTTTTGGAATATTTCTTCAATATGTTCTTGTTAATGCAGAAATTGTTGAGTGTCCTGGAGTTATGGAATATCAGTGAGTGATAGGTTGATATTATCCTTTCTAATCAATAAATGGCAGCTTTGTCTATTAAAAGCAGAATAAAACAAGATAATACACGTTCCTGTGAATGAATGATTTTCATCCTCATTTGAAACATCTCCTCACATTCAGACAAATTCAGATGATTAACTGCCTCATGACTTTCAGTTGTTATATATTTCAACACTCTCTGGTCACAAAGTACTGGGAATTTCAGAAGCGAGCCAGTTAGGATTTCGGCTGCTGAAAAGCAGCTTGGATCATTCACTCTATTCTGACCAAAATCTCCACCCTCAAATTATAACTGTTTCTGTTCATTTGCCATTTAATACTCTTGGCAGAGCTTCACTGAAGCCAACATTATCCACATCCTAAAGTCAGACCCCATATATAGTTGATGGTAACTGCTCTGGATAAATTGACAGAGGCATGGCTTTCTTCCTTGCCAGAAAATAACAGTTATAATTATCAGCCTGTACAATTATCCATATAAAGTTCATTTATGTCTTTATACAACCTTAGTCACTAACCCTGTTTCTTACATACATGGGTGACTCAGAAGAACTCCACTAGAACTTTGTCAAAAGCCAGTAAGGTCATGCTGATTGATGGCAACTTGTGGCTCCACTTTTTTCCTTTCTTCTCCTTTCCTTCATATGCACAGGATGACACTGCTCATTACAGCTGTTCCTGTGCACTAAAACAAAGCTCAGTCCCACCTCAAAAAACTCTGATACCTGTAATCCATAGCTCCTGTTCGTCTGTCAGGTCTGTAGCAGCCAGCCAGAAGAGATTGACACTGATAATCAAAGGGTTTTGCCCGTCAGCATGCCCTGCCCATGTTTTATTCAGATATGATTTTACTGTTACAAATGTGAAAGGCTATTTCCCTAAAGGCTGGATGCAGCCTATGCTTTGGTTATAAATGACCTGCAACCATGTTACTTTTGTGTGCCCTTTTTCCTTATTGTCTTCTGAACCTTTGCTATTTCTGACTATGTTCACTAAAACAAGGGTTTCTGAAAGCTGAGAAAATACATAATTAAAATCCTTTCTTTTTTCTTACAGTTTTTTCTTGGACATATTAAAAAAGAGCTGAACGGCCTTTTGTTCTTACCCAGCATGTCCATTCTCACATTACTGAAGTGTTACTCTGTAGACCACAAAAGGTCTTTTTAGTCTGCAACAAGGGAAGAGTTCCTTGTTCCCTGTTCCAGAGGTGTTACTAGACATGTGTCTGTGTGCCACATAATATGTAACTCTTCTCTGGAAAAAAATAGCAAGTTGATGTCAGAAGAACATTTTTCAGCCAATCTGCACATCCTGTATATGCTGGGAAAATGAATAAATGAGTGATATTTTGAATGATGGATTTGTTTTACATAGAAAGTGAATAAATGGAGTTCCTATGCAAATGGCAGCAATGACAGATCAAGCTATGATTAGAAACATCGCTAGGTGCAAGGTAATACATGGAGTAACAGGAGAAACTTTTGCAATTGGTTGAGCCCGGTCATTAACATTCTTCCAAAAAGAGCTCAGCAAAGTGCTGCAGACATCCCAAGCCTGTCAGAGACATTATAAGAAAGGAGACATGGCCTGATAAAAGCTTGTACTTTTATCAGGAGCTGTGACACCTTGTCTGAAGTTACAGAATAAAACAGAAGACAAACCTCATTACCACTTTCAATAAAGCAGTTGCTACAGTGGCAGTTTATACCAGCAGAGTACCTGCATGGAGCTATTTGAGGGATCATTTTTTAAAATTCTTCCCTAGAAACAGAATTACCGGTGTCTCTGCATTTGGATAGTACTTGCTGAAAGTTAAATGGACTGCCCAAGCACAAAGAATTCTTCACTGATGCCCATGACACTTACCCACATGTGTTCCTGTGATGTTTTCAGGGCCTTTCAGATAATTCAGAAATTTACATATACAACCAGGTCTTTGTTGTAAAGACTGAGTCTGGAGTGAAAGGGAGTTCCCTGGAAGGGGACATACCTGCCAATATGGATAACATGAATTATTCACATTGCAGGTTCCATCTTCATTTTAGCCTTGACAGGTGCTTGTGGATCCCTGCTTCCTACAGTGCGCTCAGGTACAAGTTGTGCAAGTAGGAAGGTAGAATCACTTAAAAAAGTCTCGAGAGACTTCACCTCCTCAGAACCTCGATTGCACTCATTGTTAAGTCAGTCCATGGCCTAAAGATCATCTCTGACTGCCTAACATAACCAGGGCCACGATGTCAAATTATAATGATGGCAAAAATAGTTTTAAAAAATTCAAGCACCCTCTGAAGCCCAGGAGGTCAAGAATCTTGGACTAACAGGAGCAGTTGTAGGACAAGTTCATAAAATCATACTGTCACTTGCATTTGTATTCAAGGTGAATGATACAGTTTGACAGAAGAAATCAGTGACCTTGGGAGAGGACATTATTTAGTGCAGAGAAAGCTCTGGCTGGATTTTGTCTCTGATATCAGCCCAGAGATCCCAAGAAACGGAACCCCAACACAGTACACCTTGGACTAGAATACTTCCAGTGATTAACAGCTGCAGTCAAAGCTCTTTGCCCTCCTTCAGGGAAAAAACAGGAACAGGCTCAGGAGAAAATAGATAAACAAACCCATACAACTGGGTGAATAATCTCCCTATCCTATTTAGCACTGGGAAGAACTTGGCTGGAGTTAATGTGACTGATATCCAGCATGCATCAGTAAACCTGTGGGATCTCTTGAGAGAATTTACTGAGCACTGGATGCTATACATGAGATGCTTAAGTTTATTATTTTTCAAGAAAGAGAAGGCTGAATAGGCAATTGATAGTTATTTTTGGCTATATGATCAAGATACAGAATCAAAAAATATTTTTTCCCTAACCTTAATAGGGCTAGAAAATGCAGCGGTGAGCTTAATTAAATAGCAGCGAGGGAAATTTAGTAAAAACATAGGGTAATGTTTCCTGATGAAAAGCACAGCCAACTGTTCCACCACTGGAGGATGTAAAGAGTAGGTTAGGCAAATTGATCATGAAAGACATAAAATCCTACCAGGAGAAAAGACAGAGAGTAGGTAGTCTCTTCTATATCTATTTTTAAATATTTAAGAGTTTCTGTGAATCTTTCTGTTCAACTGGCTTTAGCTGCTTGATAATATCATCCTTGGTAAGCCGCAAAGCAAAACTTCAGTTAAAGTGTCAACCAGCCATACTATTGGGTATTGCTGCGGGATACAGACATAGTGCTAGAAGGTGCCCAAGTCTTTGGGATTTACAGCAAAGTATTGAACAAAAAGACAGGTCATGGGATTTAAAAACTTCACTTCTGAGCCTGCTTCTCTAAAAAGCACTTCAATCTTTCATTTTTCTATTACATATATGCACAAATATTACATATTAAAAAATAAAAGAACAAGCAGGGGAAAAAGCGCTTCTAAGTAGCATAAAGAAATGGGCTTTATAGAATTATTGTATTTGCACTTATGGGAAATGCAGAGTGTAGCCGTTTGAAAAGGGCTTTTGAAAGGGAGTGTAAGAGAGCAACCCACTTACCTGAGTTAGAATTCAATTTTCCTCAAAGCCGTTTCGGGAAGGGGGGTTGCCCCCGGCCGGGACCGGGCTGCAGGGGGAGGGGGGCCCTTGCTCCAGCTGCTCTCCCGGGACTTGGAGAGGGGGAAGAGGGGAGCGGGCTGCTCTCCCTGTTCCCGCGGGGGCCTGGACGGAGTGGGGCCTGCGCCAGTCCCGATGCCCTCGTGGCTGGGGCCGGGCGGTGGCTCTGCGCCCTCCAGGCTCCCGGCAGCGGGGGGCCAGAGCGGGGTGGCGGTTTCTAGTTCTACCCCCTCTGGGGATGGAGCAGCAGCTCCTCGCCCCCGGAGCGTGGGCAGCGGCACGCAGCCCCGGGCCGGCCATGGCCGGGAGTTTGAGCACAACTGTCGCTTCTGGGCAGTGACGGGGGGGCCGGCCCTGGCACCGTGTTGGCACTGGGGCATCTCTGAGGTGCTGCAGCCATGAAAACAAAGATGGCACCTAACGACTGAGACTCGTGGTTCTTCGTCGGGAAAACACCGGAACCGAGGCGGGGCCTGGCCGGTTGGACGAATGGGAAGCCGGCTTGGCCAGGAAGAAGGCGGCAATGAGATCCACGCGAGAACGAGAAGGCTTAAAAGTCGAGGCATGGCCCCGCTCCGGGTTCTTCCTCTTCTTCGGCTGCTTCGAGAGGAGGCACACAGCTCTGGTCCCCAGCACCCGCAGGGCCCCCACGGCGGGATTCCACCCATTTCTCTCACCACAAGAGCCATTTCCAGCTCGGCTGGCAAGTGACCCTCGGGGAAGTAGTGGGAGGAAGTTGGTTTTTACCTCTGTGTTTTTCAGAGAGTGTGGAGGGCCCGAAGTCCTTCCAGGAGAGAGGGGAGAGAAGGAGACACCTTTTCCTACCCTTCCCCACTGCTTTTTTTCAGCTAGTCATCTGGCTGAAAGGAACACTTCCCTTTCTTTTTTTTGTTGGTTTTTTTTTTCCCTTTTTGTGTTTTTTTCCTCTTGCATGTCGAGTGTCCCTCTGTGTAATTCTGGGGTCTCCTGTGGGTTATCCCTACCTCTCTAATTTAAACCCTTTATAATGAATTGTTCACCTGCTGCAACTCTATTCACTTTTCCGTCACCTTTATTGAACCTGCCCCCCAAATGCTAAAAGGTGGATTAAACCACCACACAGAGATGCTACAATGGTTGCAGTGCTGGGTGGAAAAAAGTGTTTATTCCAAAGTTATAAGTCACCTGTCCTTGACTCTGTTTTTCCAGGAAATCAATATTGTACCTGGCATTACGCGTGCCACTAGATTTTAGCTAGCTTTGACATCTAGTTATTTTCAGCTCATACTGAAGACTCTCATTCACTATTTCTAGTTTTTCCTGGGGTTTTGTTCAGTTTTTCTCAGATTGAAAATTATTTCCTTATTTGCCTGGTAGCTTTCTGACAGCTTTTGTGAAAGAACAAAAGGTGGCTTATCTTCTCCTTTACTGATAATATCGCCTCAGCTTCAGCATGTTTCCAAACCACTGTGATTTGCTTTCTGTGTGCTTTTAATTACAGCTCTTGCACCTTTGGAAGAGCAGGGTTTGCTTCCCTTCCTCCTGAGAGCTGCCCTGTTTCTCCCAAAGCTTTTATTCTCATCTCCCCTTGCTATCTTGGTATTGACAGGATCTTCATTGCTGTCTGATTCTGTCATCTCTCATTCTTTAATGATGTCTATCTCAGAAAAGTGTTTTGAGGATTACTTCTGTATCTATTGAGGAGTTTTGGAGCAGGGTCAGTGCCCACCATCACAGCCCCTAGTCACTGAGCCCCCACTATGGCTCAAGCAGGTTCATCTCAATTATACTCCATGTATGTCATGTGCCTCTAGAGCTGCATCAAAGAGAAGTTTGGATCACCTTAATCTAACAATTAGTGTACTAGTGAATGCCAGGAACATCCCGAGGTCCTTTGGCAGCTCTATCTGTTAGTAAGTGATATGCTTTAACTGCCAGGAGAGCACAGACAGGCTGAGGATGGGGCTTTGTCTCCCTGCCCCCACCTCCTTTTAGAAGCATTTTCTTGACATGCTTCCTCACAGACGAAGTTAATCTGTCCTTACTAACATACAGCTACCACAGGATGATGTTTCCTAGGCAACGTTCCTATAGAAAAGCAATCTACTGACCATTCTCACCCTGCTCATGTGAAGTCAAACTATAATTTCATCTATTGTTCTTCAAAAATGTGGTTGCCACTATGCAGGTGTAAAAGAAGACAATGTAGCCCCTACTATTTCACAAAAGCCACAAACTGGTCTTTACACACTGCTCTCGACAGCACAGTTGTGAAAGTGCTCTGTAGGCTTACAATCATTCCTATGAAAACTAGCATCAGCTACTACTTTAAGCAATAACAATATTTCTACATTTTTCATTTAATTGTGAAACACTTATCAGCTAAGTGTTCCACAGCTTATTTCATGTGGCTGCAACATCCCTGTCAGCAGCCCCAGATAGGGATGCTGGTAGTCCCTAAGCTCTGTTTCAGGAGGCTAGTGATGATTGCTGAGGTCAAAGTAACACACTCCAAATGCTCATAGTGCTAAACAAATGCTGCTGTTGAAGTGCTCCCCTTCTCACAGTGTCTGTCTCAGGGCACCATGAAATATTTTTGTGTGCTAATCCAATCCTGGCTTCCTGATAAGCATGGCTTTTAATTGTTCACTTCTTTTTCAAGGGGGAGGAGGAGGAAGAGAGTAGCAAGGGAAGCATTGCAAGCTGATGGAATCAAACATGAGAGAGAAAAGCAAAACCTCTCCAGCAACAGGCGGCACTTAAACAAATGATGAACAAGGCATTTAGACAATATGCTCGTCCTATGCTTCCTGGGCACTTTCTCTCCTCAGATTCTTAACTTGACGGACTAGTGATTGCCCATTCTTTCTCAAGAGACACCACTAAAGCCTACCAGTGGAACTTTCCATGTCTATTCTTAGCCTCCACATTTATTGTAGGAAAAGAGAGGTGGGGTTCTACTAGATGAGACAAAAAAGATCCATCTGTCTGCGAGCTGATAAAAGCAAAGCTGCAATTCCCATTTATTTTTCAGCTTCATACGTGGTATTGGGCTGCTTCAGCTCCCTGTCACTGCAAGATTTGTTTTTTACTAGCAAAGCTCGCATTCTGGGGAACAGCAGCAGGTAGCAGGAGAGCTACTACCATTTTTTATTTTTTTAGAAAAATCACTCCTAAGCAAGAAATAACCCTCCCCTTGCAATCATGACGATTGTATACCAGAAGCATATAAAATAAGAGGCGCATTTAGGTGATTCAGACATTCACATGACACTAAACCAAGACTGCTGTTTTATACTGGAAAGATGCGGATTTGGTCTTTTCTACCTTACCCTGAACAAGCTATGGGAGCTGCAAAGAGCGAGGTATCAGCCATCAGTGATCCCCGGGGGATTTTTATCTTCAGCTCCCCCAGCCTTGTAACATTTACCATCACTCTAAAATTATGCAGCTGGCTCTAGAGCACAGTAGACCCACGCAACTCAGAGGCCCTGGTGGTGTAATTCTGAGTACTTATATGAGGGAACTTGTGGGCCTCACACACAGAAGACGACTATGGCTGTCTTTATGGGTCTTGCCTATGACCCTGTGCATTCAACAATCATGAGAAAAAACTCCCTCCCCTTCACACTCCCGAAGGGCTGATGCAGGTCACACATGAGTGAAGGCAGCTATTTCACACTTGACTTGCAGAGGGCACAGCGTGCATGCTGTCTGGAGAACAGAGAGAATGGGGGAAGGAGGAGGAAGGAAAACAGGGCAATAGGCAGTGTCCTTGAATCATTCACAACACCAGCTGGATATAAATGCAACTCACTTGAAAGACTTTGTTTTTTTAGTGTTTGTTTGGTTTTATCTTTATAACTTGTCAAAGAAAGATTTTATTACTTTTGGAGGGTTTCTGAGTTCTTACATCCTCTTCTGTCCTCTCTCTTCGGTTCACTGCAGTTAGATTGCTTAATATATCTCCATGTTCCAGGAAACCCCACAGGCTGCTCCTGCAACACCTTTTGAAGTTTTGAGGTTGCTCACTAGATACACTGGAAAGGAACAAACTAGATTCATTTAGTGATGCCCTCCCAAGGCATACATGGCAAATGAAGCCCAGGGTAGGTTTTGAAGAGATACACCTAACTCACCTAGCTTATGCATGCTATCCCTGGTTCTGCTGTACTGACCTTTAGGCCAGTAAAAGCCAAACTTTATCCCAAGATCATTGTGGATAATGGAAGTGATGAAGATAGTTGTTCAGTCCTCGTTGTAAGAATCATTACAAGCTATAGCCCTTTCTTGCATGAACTCAGAGATGCAAAGAAGGCTGAGTCAGTGAAAACTAACTGTTAGAGGTATTATATTGAGATACATTTGCAACTCAGGATCTTAAAACATTTCAGAAAGAAACAGAACAAATACTCAAGTCTTGCTGATGAAACAAGACTTGAATCAAATAATCTACAAATATTTCCCAAAATCCTTTTTTTTTTTTATTTTTTGAGAAAACATTATATTTGGAGAAGTGGAAAAAACTCTTAAAAAGCGAGCAAAGGTAGCAAATGGACACAGATGACTAGTTTTATTCCTTTGCTGATTTGGGCTCAAATGCAGAACTAATATGAGTGTACTCAATCTTAGACAAAGGGCCCCCGAACTGAGATTTTTCTAACAGGTTATGGACACTGTCTTGAGAATTGGTCACAGCATGGTTTCTCTCACACTTTGACACAGAAAAAATAGCTTGGGGGTGGTAAAGTTGTTGGTTCGTATTTGGCACAGGTGACACCAGGAAGACTGACAGGTTTCTTATTCTCAGGACCCACCTTACACGCCTTGCAGAGGCAGGTATCCCTGCTTATATCAGGCACTCCCTGGAATGTGTTTCTGTCTCTGCAATGCTGCACTTACAGCTTAATGTATCAGAGGCAGTGCACATTAATTTTAATTCCCGTGACTATGCCAAGCTGTAAATTGAGGTGGTTCATGAATCATTCAGCTGGAGAGGCAGTTTCCAGGAGAGAGGCAAGGCAGATGGTTGTGACAGCTAAACCTCTCCAACTACCCCAGGTTTAACTTACCCCTCTAGGGCAGTATTATTATTTATTCTGCCTACTACAGCCCTGGAAAGACAAAGTATTACTGCTCCCCTGCAGCTTGTTCAACTTCTCCCAGGAGCTACTCAGAGCTGTCAACTCACCCATATTTGTCCTTAATCAGCTCTAGATGAAATGCCAAACAGCTTCACCTGTAGCTTGTTGGTAAGAAAGTCCTGTTTGGACAGCAAGGGAGGAGAGCTTGTCTCAGCACCCGAGGCAACAATTCAGAGGCATAGACATGAAAAAGCAGGGCGTGAGCAGCTGAGTTTTCCCTGGTGTCAGTAATAAATTAGTCCAGAAGCCAGGGAGGAAGGTGGTGTGTCTCACTTCCTCAATGAACTAGAAAAACTAGAATGCTTCTGGAGGCAGGATGAAATGTGCGCTAAAAATGGGATATTGCCTTACCATCATATTGTGTGGCTCACAAGCTAGCTCCTTGTCTCTGCAAAGGAGCAGTCCTGATCTGCCTTGTAAAGCTTTTATCGTTATGAAATCTCACTTGAGAAGTCACACCCCCTCATTTCTCCATCTCCCAAACAAAAGGCTCTCCATCTCCCTCTGTATCTGGGAGAGCAGGGCAGCTTTTCCCTGGGTTATGATGCACAACGCATGATAATTCAGGCAGTGGCTCTCAGGGACCTCTCCTACTCCCAAGGTAACTCAGCCCTTTCCTATCTTCTAATCCCGGAGACATTTAGAACAGACACCCACACAGCTGGAGTTCTGGGAATGCTTTGGCCATGTGGGATCCAAGAGCTCATCAGTGGTACCAGGGTCCAGCTCTTCAGCAGTTCTCTCAAACACAGCAGGCCAGGGTTGTCCTTGGGTTCTCCTTGGTCTCCTAAGGTTCAAGCAAAATTCCGAGGCATAGGTATGCGCCCAAGGAGTGCCCTAAACCATGAGGGCATGCCACTTATGAATCAGCTCTACAGTAAAACATAAGTCTTTAAAATCAGTTAGCTGAAAAACTGAAGGAAGCCTCAGAATTTGCTTAATTTTCATTATATCAATTTTGTAAATACTTCAGAAGGGATATAGCCAGAAAACTTTTTTCTAGCATTAGAAAACACCTGCTTTACATAATAATGAGCAAAAAGTGAAGGAAAGGAGAAAATGATGTTCTGTAGTTGTGTTATGTCTCCTTCAGTTCAACCAAACAACTCCCTGCTTTGAGCTAATGAACATTTACTGTATGTTTATTTTATGGGTTTGAGTATCTCTTTTCAATCAAAGGATTTTTTCCAGCACATATGGGCTTCCAAATATAGTGAAACCAATTTGCTTTGAAAAGCAATATATATGCTAAAGGGCAGTTTTATTTTCCTTTAGGTAAGGCACAAGTTTTATGCACAGCAGGATCCTGAAATACAAAGCCCACTAATTGGGGGCAGGGAGAGACAGCATATTAAAACTAGTTAAGAACTGGGTGAAATATTTTAACATCTCAAAGGATCCTGATCTCCAACCCTTTATACTAGCTATTCCTCACTATTCAAGTTCCTGCCAGCACTTAAGCAAGAATGAGCAATCACTGTTTTACTAGCTATATGTCTATTAGAGAAAAAAAAATTGTTTAAACTTTTGAGGGATCATTTGTAGTCATTTCACTGAGAATACACTCAACAGTGATCAAAGAAAGGCAGGTCTTCTTAGTAAAACAATGAGACCTCGATGCCCCTCCTTGTGCCCTGCTCCCATTCATCCCTGCCTATCCCACACTTCAAGCTCTGCTCTCATGAAGTGTTGAAACTTGGTTTTGTTCCTCTTGCTGCTATAGCTCCATAACCCCAGGAGACAAAGCTAAAACTTGGAGTTCAGAGCGTTCTGGGGTCTAGGTGCCATGTATGCCAGCTGAGGACACCAGGACACAAAATCTGCGGTCCGAGGGGGAAATTGCCAAGGGTTTGCCAATGAAAAATATTAGCAGTGAGATCTTTCTGGCAGGATATGATGCGTAAAGTTAAGCATGGTATGTGAAGCGCCAGGATGTGAACAACATGCCAGACCACGACAGCATGCAGTGGGATGGCGCGTTCCAGTTCAGCTCCCCAATGTCACATCCTGGTGCCACTTGAGACACCAAGGGTAGCCAAGACACTCACACAGGGGTGGCTGATGTGATGTGGAGCTTAGGGAAGACCTCAGCTTCCTGGAGGGGGACAGGGTGTAACACCGGAATAGTTTAATACTAATTTGCTGCATTTAAGTACATGAAACTTGGCCTTACTCAGTCCAATCAGCAGAGTCAAAGGGGTTCACCTGGTGCCTTAAGGGGTATGCCTAATATTTTGAGGATTCACTTTAGTTAGGTAGGTGGATACCTTGGAATATTAAAGGCCAAGGAAGGCCTGTATTCAGAATGTTTGCATTCTTCTGTGTAGATAAGAGGGGTTGTAAGACAAAACATAAAGTTGGGCTTCCAGGCCTGCGTTGGAAATAGGTAACAAGAAGAAATTCTGTTGAATGCTTAAAGGACATAATAGTAAGATGGACTTTAACTGGATAATAAGATGGGTGGGCATTAAGAAGGTTATAAAAATGAAGAGATTGCTATTCTTTTTCTTTTTGGATCACAGGACATCACCAGTAAAGCTGCTTCTCCCTTCACCTCTGCAAACTGCATGTTTGTCTCATTTTCTCATCTTGGTTTCCAGCCAATACAACTACAACAGATCCCAACATTTGGCCTGGTCAGTAAGTCTTCTGGGTAAATTAACTGTATTGACAGTATGGTTGTATTAAAATTACTAGGAAATTTCTACACTGAAAGAGTGCTTAAGCATTGGAACAGGCTGCTCAGGACAGTGGTAGAATCACAGTCCCTGGAGGTGTTCAAAAAGTGCATAGCGCTTAGTGGTGGACTCAGCAATGCTGGGTTAATGGTTGAACTTGATCTTAGAGGTCTTTTCCAACCTAAATGATTGTGTGAATTTCTCGCTAAATATAGGAACCCATCCAAATTCCTACTCACCTCTAGAGTGTACATGCTCCCACTCACATGGAGGTTCACAAGTGGTTGTGTTCTGCAAATGGTAGGTGCACAGTTGAATGAGGTTCAGTCTCCTTAAATACTTGGTGAGACTGGTAAAAGTGCTCTTCCCCTTCAAAACAACTGCTATGCACAGCCAGGAATGGAAGGGTCCAGAGACAAGTCCTTAAAACAGATGAATGTGGTGAGCACTTCTATGAGAAAAAGGATCTGGTTTCTGACCCTGGATTGTGAGGCTTGGTGGGGGAGCAGTTTGAGTTTATTTCTTTGCTCATTTGGCAGAGGAGGGGGATGATTAGCTGTGGTTGCAAAAATGCATCATCAGTCCCTGTAACTGGCTATTTTTCTCCCTGAGTGACTGACTGAGTAAATCACAGGCTAGAAAGCCCAGTTTCCAGCTCTTACCTACTCTTACCAGGGTAATTAGTGTCTCCACTTTCATTATGCTGCAACAGAAAAAGAAATTTTGGATGTTACTCCTTACCTGACCTCACTGAAGCCTGAGTCCAGAGAGCAAGGAGGAAAAACTGAAAACTCTTTCCTACGTAAGCATCCCTGTTTGAAGAGACTACCAGGGCAGAGAAGATATATTATTTGTTGGTGAAGAGCGTCTCCAACAAAGAAGCATGAACAGTGCTCTAGGTCAGAGGAGGATACAACTGTTAAGATACAGCACGACATGCAAACAGGGTCCACAGAGTAGCATTACATTAAATAACAATACTGAGGGAGTATTGTTTTTACATTATTATGTTCTGAGAACCTCTCTAGAGGATCTGGAAAAGCTTCTCCAAACCGAGCAGCATTCCGAACCTCCAAGATGCATCAAGTGTTGCAAGACAAAATGGCACCCATCCCCTCTGCAGTGTCTTGACAGCTATGGCTTGTGCCACCTCCAGTCAGGACAGGTTGACCTGAATTTCTGTCAGGACATTAAAAAGCTGTTACATTTCAGCCACAATTCTTGTCTTTCACAGCACTTTGACCTATTGTCATTGTGGGAGAAAAAATACTCTTTTACTATTTAATACCTGCCACAAGAAATCAAATGCCATATATTAATAAGAGGCTTAGAGCAAGTCAAATATCAATGGATTAATAAAATATGATGGCTAATGATTTCTAGCTAACATAAGCATTTGTAATATTATTGCATGTTTTAATAAACAGTCCGCAAATTAGTTTGTGAGGATTACTGAATTTTGAATGCAGGCTTTGTGCCTTCCCTCCCGTGCCCCAGTCCAAAAACCATTATCTGTTGCTGTTGTGTGATGGCAAGCTCCTATGCGTATGGAAGAAAGTGCTCCCCAGTTATCACAGACTGACATTCAGCACCTTCACTGATGTGTAGATAATGTCAGCCTGGAAAGGTGGCAGGCAGCATCTTGTCCAGCCTTCCCTGTGGTAAGGAAAGATAAGCATCTCCAGCTGTCAAAATCCTTCTCTTTTCTTCTGTATGCAAAACTTACATCCCATTTGTGGCAGCTGAGGATGAGAGATATGCCCTTGGTTTAACATGCTTTGCGGTTAATCCTCTCCAAAGTGTATTTAAAGCCAACAGCAGTAACTCAGTATATTAAGGGATTTGGTCAGTGACCGTATTTTAATGGCCATCAGATTTTCGTTGCCCCTCTTTATAGTGTAATTCTCTTGTGTTACTACTTATACAGGCATTGCATGTACAAGCAAAAAGGGAAGAGAGAATTTAAAAAATCTTGGGGCCTAAGAGAAATGCAACCTTGGCCAGGAATGAAATGTGTGACATTTCATTAGTTTTTGTATCATTACCTATCTCAATTTGCAGAAACAAGCTGTTTATAATTACAATGAAGAGGCAGATGTCCAGTAGTTAGTATTTTAAGCACTTTAAATAGCACATAGTGATATCAGCTGGAACTATTGTGCTTGCTTTAAACAAGCACACTGTGGCCTGTGATGATACAATGTGATGACATGAGCTGTTGCAAATCTAGCAGAAAAAAAACCCTAGGCGTATGTACTAGGTAATAGTACTATAGTACTAGGAAACTAGTAGTATAGGTACATAGATAAACTATATATACCACAAATACCATACAGAAATATTTTTAATCCTGGTTTCTTGATTTTTATGTGATTGCACTGAATATGCCTATGTCTGTATTTGTCTGAAAGCTATTGAGTCAGTAGCTAAGTTCAATCAACTTTGATAGTGCTTCCAAGGGTATCCTACTATTGCCAGCTCTGCGTACACAGCGAATTTGAAAAGGGTTAAAAGAGACACACTTAATACCCCGATAAAAGGGGAAGATAAGAACAGAAAGATAATACCAAAAAGAGAAAAGTAGACAAAGTTCTTTCTTACCAGACATCAGCACACTTGCTGCCAGACACAGACCTTGGTGTATTCACTGCTTGCCTTGTCCTGACTCCTGGTACAACCTAACCCAGCCTGCACACAGCAGCTGAGCAGCAGCAGCTGGACTTCATGCTCTGCCAAGCACAGTTACATTCAACAGCACGAACACACCTGGACTTACTGCTCTGGGGTTCCCTGTGCTCCACTTTTGTGAGGACCTCCATGGGCTGAGGAATAAAAAAATGGATGGAAAATCAAGGAGCTGAAGAAAACACATTTGATTTCTCTGATTACTTTTGGCCTCTACAATAGCTTGTCACTGGTCTCTTCTGAGTATTTGTGTGCAATTTGGCTTTACTCAGCAGGACTCGGAACAGTCCTCACTTGCACCACAAGGCTATAAATTCCTGGGAGCAGAATCCAAATCTTCCACAGTCTGGAGGAGAGCTTTGATATGCTTGTAATGCTGAGTTATTACACAGCAGGACGAGCATCTGCCTGCTTTACTGATAGAGAAGCTGCACAGCTCCAGAATATGTGTTGTATCCTCTTAGAGGAAGGCATTCGACAACAAATGAAAGACAGACTATCTTTGGTAGCTCTGCTCTTGGCACTTTAAGTACTACAGATCAGTTCTGATATACCCTCTCTATTCACTGCAGAGGATCCATAGAAGGTTCATTCTGATGACATAGATTCCTCCAGCAGACTGTGCCTGGCACTCACTCCCCCATGCTAACACCATCCTGTTAGACAGGTATAGAATTATAGAAAGGCTCATGTTGGAAGAGACCTTAAAGATCAAGGTAGTGATTCTGCAGTTGAAGAACAGCCTTCCCAGGCCTGCGGGCAGGCTGAGGTGGGAGGATGCTTTTGGAGACGGTCAAGTTCAACTCCCATTAGTCCCAATGTGTCTCACTAGGGGCAAGTCACCCTCCTGAACCTGCAGGTGACACTGCCTAATGCAGCCCAGAGTGCTTTTGGTGGTTTTTTCCTGGTAGGGCACTTTGCTGGCTCCTGACAAGCTTGATGTCCACCAGGACCTTGTCTTTCTCTGCTAAGATGCCTCTGAGCTGGATGGCCCCTGGCATATACTGGTGCCTGGGGTTGTTCCTCAACAGAGGCAGGACTTGACAATTCCCCTGGATAAAATTCACAAGGTTCCCTACAGCCCATTGCTGGGTGTCAGCACAACCCTCTGGTGCACCAAACCCTCCTCCTAGTTTTGTACCAGGTGCAAAGCATTATGCATTCCCACAGCCAGTGCACTACTGCGGGATGACTCGGTGCCTCAGTGTGAGCTGACTGTATTGCTTCAGCAGTTTCAGCAAGTGCTGAGCCTTCTGTTTGGGGTGCTGTGAGCACCAAGAGGCCAGGACAGGAATCTGGTCTATTTACTATTCTAAAATAAAATTACAGTTCTAGACAATTTACAAATGAACACTCAAGCTCTGAAATCCATTAGGTGTGCAAGCATGGAGACCGTACCCTGAGCTTTTTCTGCATACCTCACCTTAGACTGTTAATATTTGCTTTGCATCTACTTGTCTGAAAATGTATTTCATCTGAACTAACTGCCGTGCAGGACTGAACCAGTATTTTGTTGTGAGACATGCTAGATAGAGCAGAAACCACATTTCTACCTCCAACACAGATGCTTGCCTCCCCCATCCGTATGTTTGCTCAGGCCCAACAATAAGTCATCTGTTTTTCATTGCTTTTTCTACTGGTAGCAATTAAAAATCAGAATTTAAAAAAAAAAAAGAAAATAAAAAAGTGGAAAAGCCTCAGAATCTGAGAATTTTAATGCAGTTCTACTAGAAAAATGGGTGTATTTTTAAGGCAGCTCCTTTTGGCTGGGTTCATGCAACTTAAAAGGAAGGTAAACGAAAATATAGTTACTTTTTTGTAACTGTCTATTTTACCTTTCCACAATCAATAACAGGTTCTAAAATGTGAGGAATTTTTTTTGTCTAAACACAGGATTTCACATGGACTTTTACCACAAATGAAGTAAACAGAAATAATGCCAGGTAAACAAAATTGCAAATGTTTCTGGGGGAAAGGTAGAGAACATGTCAAATCTATAATTGCACCTCTGTCAGCCTGGCTGGTCTCAGTTCAGATGGCAGGATGGTGCTCTCTAGGTATAATGGAGATCTATAAATAGCTGCATCATTATATAACCCAGCAGCAGTCTCATTCCCTTTCTAAATATAGGCTTTGCAGCAGAGGACAGTCTGGTGATGTGTTGCTACTGCTGCCGATTAATAGCATGACTCACACTGCCCAGCTAATAAAAATGAAATGTGTGCCTTAGAGGTACTGCAATGAATAGGGTATATTTATAGGAGGGGAAAAAAATCCCAAAACATACGAGATTTGGTTTTGTGACCAGTGGCAGAGAAACTGAAATCTAAGTGATTTCATAATGGAGGCAATAATGACTTCAAAGAAACGTAAAGCTGTCATTAATGAAACATTTAATATCTTGTGTTCTGTTCATTAAATGTTTATTGCTTTAGAGTAATTGCTGCACACTCATTTGGGGGTTTATAACAATCTCACGTTTCCTAGGTCAACAAAGCCAGCATGCTTGGGATGGGTGTTCAAAGGTGGGTTACACTGACTCAGAATACATGTGCAGAGCTCCCATTATCAACCTACTGGCACATGCAGAAATGAGGGAAAATCTTCTGTGACATATCCTCTTCATGGAAAGAACTTTGAGATCAATGCAGCAAACTGCATCTTAGACACACTTTGACCTTCAAACTTTAATTATCATAGTGAGGCATGTGCACACTTGTTCAGTCATATTGCCTGTGTGCTCCCTCCTATGCAGTCTGCAATCAATATTGCCTTTTCACACACAAGGACTTTACATCCACCCTTTTGTATTTCCAGTTAGGGTGCTGTTTCTGCTGAAGCCCTCGCTGATGTCTTTATTTAATTACTTGGTGAAGGTGAATGTCTAACTCCAAATTGTGAATTTAACTTTGATGGAAAACGCTGCAGTAGAATCCCCTTATAGCTCAGAACATTTGTCTTTGATCAAGAGGGAAAGAGCCTTCTGCAGTGAAGTGAAGCATCATTTTGTACCACTGTCTTCACCAGTTTATTCAGACTTACATGTCTTTCTATAGAACAGTTTGGTGGTCTTTCAGGAGCCTGCTTGTGCTCTAAAGCAGCTCTCAACAAGAGTAAAGGTCTTGAATTGATGCAACATCTGTTACTACAAAGAAGTTGCTTGGGGAATAGAAGTAACTCCCTTCAGCATTTGTTAGCCTAGCTAGGGATGCAGTGAGGGGAGCTAAGTTCGGGTTTCCCCTTACTGTGGGACGGCTCCTGTTGCTGCAGAAAGGCCTCTCATGCTTCCCTGGTGCAGCTGCTTTTCCTGGCAGCAGCAGAAACAGCAACTGTGTGTGTGTGCCCTACCATGTCCCAGTGCCACCCTGCCCTGCTGAAAAGTGCAGCTGCAACTTGAGGGCACCCCTTTGCCCTCTGTCTTTCTCAGTATCTGGAGCTAGAGAGTATTTTCTAAAAACATGTGACTAATGTAATTTACCAGGATCCCTGTTTTGCCTTTGTCTAGATTAGTTTAACCCAGAAGCAAAATTACACTGATCACTGACACAGCGGGCACCCAAGTGCTTTTGCCACTGCAGCCCCAAGGAGGGTTCCCCAGGAGATACCTGTTGGAGCGGCTGGGAAATTAGAAACCCACATGTACCTCAAGCATCTGGCAAGGGTCCTGGTGTGAACTAAAGGTTACCTCAGCAGCTCAGTCATCCCAGCACCCCCTTGCCCACCAGCTCCTTGGTTTTGCCACCTCTCCGTCCAGCCAGCAGCAGAAGAACCTGGCTCTTCCCCGTACCTGTGGGGAGAGAGCGCAGTCCTGGCTTTGCACAACCTCTAGCATGAACATTGCTATGAGATGTTCAGTGCTTTTGCTTTCACAGTCGTCCCTGAATTAATCTTGGTTGTACTTTACACCATCACTTGATTTCATCTTGTGAGTTAAAAGGTGGATGGACAGCCCCCTTGGTATCTGATGTCAGGAAAGATATCAGGTCTGGCTAATGCACTGGGTTGGGATACCTCTGCAGCCTGCCATGGACATACTCCAGCCCAGAGCCTTCTTAGTGTCCTTGGACAAGCAAGGTAGCTCTTGCTCACTGCAGAAACAGATGTTGCTGTTGTTTCATAGCTGTGAGGCCACACAGAAGAATTGGATGACACGATCTAAAACTTGAGCCTCAATTTCCTTCTCTGATATATTCTGTCCACTGCTTCTGCAGACTCCAGTCCTATAGTTCAACAGTAAATCGACTGTTTCCTCACCGTACAATACCCAGCAGCATTTTTATAAGGAAAATCTAGGTAGGTTAGCAAGTGCCAAAGAAGAGGCAGTGCTATGCACAACTTCTTTTTTGCACAACTTCTTTTTTGCACAACTTCTCTGACTTTTCCCAGAATCTTGTTTCAAACAATTAGGTGTTCTATTTGCACCTTCAGCAGCCACAGTGTCAGTAATTCTTAATTTAAACGATTTAGCTGAGTTTCCCATCAAAACAATATTTTTTCTTCTTTTCCCTCCGGGTGTAGAGCTCTGCTCCAGCTGCTTCCCTTTGACAGATTTACAGTAATAAAAAATAAAATAAGAAAACTGTTATTTTGCTTTCAAACACAAATCTTTTGTGACAGATTAGACATGGAGGGATAACCTACCTGGCTGCAGGAGTCAGGTATTTATCTGCAGGAGTGCACAGCTATATTCAGCATGGTACCAGCAGCTTGATCTTGGTCATGTGAATAACCTTAAAACCTTTTAAAACCTGAGCGTATGCTAAAGAGATTCTCAAAGGGAGCTTGCACAGAAGTGACAATCCTTATCAGTCAGGAAGTTTTCTACAACAAAAGCCTCACTGCTGTTACAGAGCCCTTGCAGTCCCCACCAATTCCATGTGCTCACTCTTAGCTGAGGTTGTGCAACATGGTGCCAGCAGCCGGCCCACATACCATGCAGGATCATCTCAAATCCCCACAGCAGAACTCTTGGGGTTTCCAAACCCAAGAACTATCACAAACCTTAAAACTACTGTATGGTGAGGAAGAGCCAGACCCAAAGAGGAAAGCTACCCTTTTGGTGAAAAAGAACATACATAAAGGTTTGCACCACTCCTAAGTATTTCTATCAGGCTTGAAAGGTTCTGAAGAGAGGCTAACCCTGGTGGACAATCAGGCAGAAGATGGCTTACTACCAGAGCCCACTGTAAGTATTGATCTGTAAGGCATTTTTAGAGCAATTCTAAACCAAATGGATACTTCTGTGTTTATGGTAAAGTGCAGTGGCACACTGCTGCTTGCATTTAAACTAAGAGAAGGCAGAGGAACACATTTTAGATACTGTGCTTGGATCATACAGGTTAAAACTGCAGCTAGGAAGAAAATATGCCTCCCTTTGGCTCACTGCAAAAGCATCTTGTCTTTTACAAAACAACTGTAGGAGAATGAAAGAAAAAGAAGAAGTAAGCTGTGGAAAAAAATTATGCTTGTGGTCCTGTGGAGAACAGAAAGGTCTTAATTTATTAGCTGCAAGAAAAAGGGCTAAGGTGCAGGACAGCAAGGTGATTCAATTCTTACAAGCATAGACTGAAATTTGTTGAACCTTCCAAGTTAATAGGCAAACAGCCAGGCCAAAGTAAAGAGATATACACATCTAAAAACCATTTCTGGCTTAATAAAAGCTAGTTAATAAAGTTGGGATCAGGATATTGATCCTGCCCATCCCTCTGTCTGAAAGAACATCACAGGCCCTATTTGTCTCTATATATGTCTTCAGGGCACCTCCAGATGGGAAAGCCTCTCCCACCTCCTCCACTGCTTTTGGCAAGATGCGCCATGAGTCTGCCTGACTCAGAGGATCCCAGATTATAGAGGTCTTTATTACTATGAGCCAAAAGAAAGCACAATCAGGCTACCTGTTCCTGTGCCACAGATCCCTGTCAGCATATCCAGTTGAGCAATGAAGTAGGAAAGCATGGAAGAAAAGCTGGCAGGAGAAACACAGAGTGGAGCTGATTCTGAATATATCCGAAAGCCCTATGGGGAGTGGTTGAGGGAGCTGGGGTTTTTGGCCTGAAGAAGAGAAGGCTCAGAGGAGACCTTATTGCTCTCTAAAACTACCTGAGGGGAAGTTGTAGTCAGATGGGTGTTGATCTTTTCTCTCAGGCTATCAGTGACAGAACAAGAGGAAGCAGTCTCAAGCTGCGTCAAGGGAGGTTTAGACTGGATATTAGGATAAACTTTTTCACAGAGAGAGTGATTTCCCACTGGAATGGCCTTCTCAGGGAGGTGGTGGAGTCACCATCCCTGGATGTGTTTAAGAAAAGATTGGATGATGTACTTAGTGCCATGATCTAGATGATCCAGATCACGGACATCCAGAACACGGTGTTGTGTAATAGGTTGGTAATAGGTTAGGTAATAGGTTGGACTCAGTGGTCTCTTCCAACCTTGTTAATTCTGTGATTCTGCGAAAGGCTCTGAAAGATTGACAGTAATGCGACACTTCCAAAACCTGTTACCTATGTAACATAAGCAGGTCAAAGTGTTTTCATAAGCTCTCTGTCCTGGGCAGTCCCTCATGCTGTGGTGATGGCAGCATTGCTCGAGGCTGTTGCACCTCCCTGCATCTTCCTGCCCTTGCCTCTCACAACTTCCTGCCTGCTGCTGCCTTCTGCAGGACGGGCTGCACTGCTGCTCGCTCTTAATTGCCTTCAGTTTACAGTTTTATGGATCTCCACTTTCTGCCTTACTTCCTATTCAGATGTTTTAACACTTCAGGACACCTCTCCTTCACCCAGCATGTTCCTCTAACATGTGGCCCACTCGTGGAGAAAAACTGTCCTCCTGAATTCCAGTTACAGTAGGGTGGTGAGTGGTGATTAACATGAGTGATTCTAAGCGCTGCTGTGTAATTCAAAGCAATGGCTTTGAACATCATGTTTTCTTTCTCTCCTTAGAAACAGAGTTTCTCTTTTTGGCAAAGAAAAAACAGCCTCCATGCTTTGTGTATCCAAAATTAATGCAGCAAGGACCATATGCTGAAACGTTCTAACCAGGTAAGCAACTTTACAAAGGTAAAACTTGAAGATTTTACGCTTTGTTGAATGGCAAAACGTCGTTCGCAGTTTGTTCAAAAGTTGGAATTATTTAAAAACCTGATGTGTATTAATCCAAAAGTAATTCTAAATAGATGGCTCTCTTAATAACTGTATTTTGAATTGGAGCCTCTGCTAAATCTAAAATAGGCTTTATTTTACTGTAATAATAACAACTAAACCAGGTACTTTAGCCTACATTTCATGTTTGAAGGTACTACTGCTATAAAAATAAAACACTGTAAGATGATCCTATACAGTGCAGATTATGCCTTGAAGAGAAAAAACAAAAGGAATAGCCTGGCAAAGAATTGTCACCTTTATTAAATAGCTGAGGAACTGAGGCACTGAGTGATTAGCTGTCTTGCTCATAATACCATAGGAAGGCTATAGCCAGACCTAATAGGGTCTGGTTGTGCTAGACAGTATGTTTTCACTACACTGCCATTTTTCTTCACTGATGTAAATGGCTTATTTTCAAAGTAGATTTTCACTGGCATTAGCTTGGTTAACAGACACCCAATTTCTCATGGCTGAATCACACATTAAAGCTGAATAACCCTTATCCTTCTGTCACAGATGACTGCTATGGACAGCTATAGTTATAGGCAGTCTAACATTACAAAATAAGAAACACATTCATTTTAGTAAAAAAAAAAAAATTACTGAAGTTTTAGGACCTGAAGAGAACATTAAGAAAAGATCTTATCATCGTTAAAAAACTGTGTGTTCTTCTTGTGTGTTCACACTGTGAAGTGTCAGGTACATAATTCTGTACAATATTGGCATAAAAAGCTCAAGATTTAAAGCATCAGTAATATCTCTGACATGCACTGGAAATGTAATAACCTGGGGCAAAGTGTTCGAAATATATCTAAGTCCAGGTGACTGCAGTCAGAAGTGCACACTGTGTAAAGAGGTTTTTATATGTTGCATTTGTCCCTTAGTGTTTTCACTTTGCTGAGGAATTTTCATTGATTGATGTGGGCAGTTCTCTCACTGCATGCTAAATTTAATGGAGCAAAATCCCTATGAAAACAAACTACAGTAGGATAAATATTCCAATTGGCCAGTTGCTTTGTTTACCTAATGCTGTGCTAACTTTTCTACCACTTACCTATTTTGTAAGAATATTTAATTGAAAGTGCAACATTGGGTCCAGGGAGTACAAATAAAATAATGATGCATTAATTATATTTTTTTTGCCTAAATTGCACCTGGGCTTCTAAATTACAATCTAACTAAATTGAGACGAAGACAAGAAAATGTGTACCCTTTGGAACTTACGAGCAACTATTAAGGAAAAGAGTGATAGTTGGGCCTAAAAATAAGGCAGCAGGGGAGCAGACCTGATGCTCCAGGTGGTCTGTGTTCCTATAAACCATCCTAAAGGGTACAGCAACTGCATCTCTGCATTGGAACTGATCCAGAAATACATTCAGTCAGGCCTGATTTTGTGTTACAGACAGGTTTTCTGTATGAAAAAATGACTCTCCCTGAGATTTGTAACTCATAAAGTCCATCCGCATAGGCTCCACTAATAATTGTTGCTCCCCTGAGGACTGAGGACCAAACCACTGGTGATGTCAAAGTTAGTTTCAAGGTTCTGTTGCTTTTCTATTGTGCCAGATTTTCCTCCTGTGCTTCTGCTTTTGCCTCGAATGTGCTTACAAGCTGCAGGAGCTGTATCTGATCTGGATGCCTCAGAGTTGACTGACAGCATGGTCTCCTCTCCTCTCCTCTCCTCTCCTCTCCTCTCCCAGGGGCAATCTATTTCAAGTCTTTTCCAGACAGAAATTTTTGGCAGTCCTTAATCTGGATGTCAGGGATCCTGCTAGCCATTTTCAGTTTCTAGTCCTCACCAGCAGGAGTTGAGCCACTGTTGTTTTGTTATACATTGCTACCATATTCACTGGCAGCTAGAGACCCCATTCAGGCAAAAAGAGAATGCCTGTATGGATTCACCAAAAATGCACAAGTGTGAGATGAAGTAAATGGAGAGGACAAAGACAAAGCAGCTCTGAGAGCTAGCTGTGGTCTCTTTACAGCAGTCATCCCACTGCAAGCAGTGACACATTAAAAATATTATTCAGACAAGAAAGGGTGTCTTTTTTTTCCCCCTAACTTTCCCTTCCAGCCAATCTACCTTTTGCAGCAGCTATCTAGGCTTTCATGAAATTGCTTTTCTTTTTCCTCTCTTACTAGTCATAATTGTACATAAATCTTTATCACAGAAGTTTGCTACTCTAGTGAGACCACTTTCTCCAATTTAAGGAGCTGAGAAGCACATTACATTGTTAGTCAAAAGGGCAGGAGAAAAAAGATTTGAGATTTCTAACTTAATTTGAGCTATTCTGTGCTTGTGTTGTGCGATAATGTTAAAAGTAAAGTGTGGGAGGACACTGATTTTTTTAGTGCCTGAACTTCTTCAGGGTCTCTTCCCAACAACAATGCAATAATTCACTTACTGTGTGAGCTACCATGCAGAGAATGACATTATGTTCAAACCTGTGGAAGAAAACCAAGAGAGAGATAATAAAGAATTATTTTCTTCTGTGTATATCAAGGCTTGAAGGCCAATTGATTTTTTTAGACCAGTCAAAAGCAATATGTATCTCTTCACCATCTTGAAATCCAGGTCCAATGATAATTCTTCTTTGTAACTGTGGCAAACAGGCTGCTTTCAGGGTGTCCAGGACACTTTTCTCCTATTGCAAACCAAGTTGCTTCATTATTTCCAATGGGAAAATAAAAAATTCTTGTGGGGGGAGTCAGGCAACTAGAGAAAGATCAAAAGGCATCGTTTCTTTAAGGAAGTACAACATAAAAAACGACCTAAGAGTTCGCATTTACAGAAGGCTGGATTCAGAGACAAACATGTACATTTGGAGAGGAACATGGTGATCTTGTAGTAGGGTGGTAATGCAGCTTCTTGCAGGGTGACAAGATGAAGTATAAACAAAAACTTCATACCAAAACTTCTCCTCCTCAGATTTAATTTGGATTCCCCATGATACCTGGGTCTTTCCTTTTGTAACACACTCTAATGCTCGAGTCAAAGCCATGGTGGCTGGGTCTGCTAAGATAAAGCTAAGGCAGATTTCCAAGCTAAAATTCCCTCCATGGGCAGGTTGCCATATGCCTTTGCTGACTGTTGTCATTTTAGCTCAGACCATAAGAAGGGAGTGTGTGTGAATTTTATTTGTAGCTAAACCAGAAAATCACCTACTTGCACCTTCAGTGGTCATGTGTACTGAATGAGTGCATTCCAGATTTCAGTGCATTCTAAAAGGGTGCAAATTCAACGTCATACTTTGTATTATCCAAATATTTTCATTCAAATATTTTCCTTTTTTCTACCTAGGTGGCATGCCAGAGCCCATAAACCTCTTAATATTCTAGCTTTACCACACAGCTTTTACAAACAAGGTCATAGAGAACAGAGGAAAAACATATAATTAATAATTATCAAGACTTACTGCTGTGTGGGCTGCAAGTCCCTGCTCAGAAATTAGAACCAAATTATTTCAGGCTTTAAAAAAGGTAGTTAAAATATCCAGCATACTTAAATCAACTCCTCTGAGAGACTACACTGGCTCCATTAGCTCCCTGCGTGTATTTTGCTCCATGCTAGCACGTACCACATGCTTCAAATCACAGCAGCCAGTTCCTTCCCATTGCACTTGCCTCACTCCCCAACCTCCCTGAAATGCCTTTCCCGTTCCCCTTGCCATGTCTCCTTTCCTCCACCGCATGTTAATGCCAGCTGATCTGGAACAGCCACATGGAACAGCCACAAAATACATGTAGCAAAACAGGTCAAAGAAGGGAAAAGATTTCAGGCAAATAACTGCAAAGATAAGTAGTACAATCCTAGCCACTGCAGGTTCACTTCAGTTACTGATAGAAGAAGAGGGAACTACTAAGAAATGTAAACCCATATCCAGGGTATTTCTGAACAACTCGATTTAAGTATATGGTATATGCATATGGTGGCACTGACTATCAGAATCTCAGTTATCCGGGAAATTGTTAAGGATGAGTAGATTTTAAGACTAAGAGGCACCAGTAGGCTACCTAATCTGACTTTGTGCACAATCCTGGATATTGAATTTCTCTCAAGTTTTCTAGGAAATCCAATAGTTTATTATTATGTAAATAGGCAAACATGTTTCTCTAACAATCTGGGATTCTAATTTACCAATGATCTTTCAGAAAGATGTTTACCTTGGTTTGGAAACTTGAAAAATTGAGTATACATCCCCGTAAGAGACATTTGTAAGGGGTTGACCAATGCACTCCCAAAAAAAGCACTCCCTGAGAAGGTCTGTTCTGTTTATGGAAAGTAACTCCTGTGTCTCAGATTTTATGTACTCCCTCATCAAACATCGTGCTTGTCCTTTGCCAGAGACAAGGTCTGTGGTGAGTCAAATAGTACTTCAAAAACATCTATTTTCTCCTTGTAAAATAATAAATTATTGACTCTCAGGTTGCGATATAAATACATTCACCTAGAAAATAATTACTTATGTTCTTTTGGCAAATAATGAGAGAATTAGATTAAGAGCATTTATTCCATAAATAAAAAGTAAGATTTTATCCAAACATCTGTCACCAAACTAAATGTTTCTGCAACCCAAATCCATTTGTTAATTGTCTCCTTTGCCTGGAATGCAGCTGTTTAAGAAACTTCTGAAGTAGTATCTATGTCATTGACAGACATCTCTGCAGAATCAGTGATGTGCAGAAAATACTCTATTTATAGAAAGGCAATCATTCCTTCCTCTTCTTCCCTCCTCCCACCCACAGCTCTTTGCAGTGATATCAAGGGAGTCCCAATCCTGGTATTAATTTCTTTTCAGCTGAAATGCACCCATAAACTTTTGTCAAGATCAAATGAGTAAAGGAAAGTGAAGATCATTTCTTTATGCTGAAAAATATTTTTAGATACCGACCATGGAATTTTCTTAATATTAGAGAAGGACAGGATTTGCTGAAATAGAAAGAACTTAAAAATAGCATTTAACAAATAGTATAGCATCTATTATTTATCACAGCAGTCTGGTAAAGACCCAAAGCAAAATATTTGACTTTGAAGATGAAATAAAATAAGGTGGCAACTGTTATAAAAAAAATCTTTGTATTTTCTTTGTGAAAATATTTTATTGAAATATAGCCTCCAACTAAAACAATCTTGCTGAAGAAAAATAAAATGAAAAAAGGGAGCTTTAGTTCTTTTCAAATGCTCAGACTTTTAAAAGAAAGAAGAAAATTCTTTACAATGTTTCATAGATGAAAAACATTTTGTGGAGAGACCAGTTCTACTTTATTATCTATGTCTTTCTATGGAGCCAGGATGCTCCCATTTCACTGCAAGCACACTGCATCATAAACTTATCACACAGTAATTTTCATGTTCCATTCCCAGAATAGCTGAATTTGATTGAGTACTCCTTAGAAAAAAGATTAAGAAAGTTCTTAAGAAACTTTGTAATGAAACATATAGTAATTATAGTACTATTTAAGACTAAAACATTTCAAAGTATACTTTGTTTTACACTTCGAAGGATTATTCAAATATTAAAGATATATATATTATTCACTTATAAAGAAAATGAGTTATTACTCTAAAATGTGGCATACACAGCAGAGTGGAAAACTCCATCATGAGACAGTTGTGAATTTGAAGGCCTAGCTGGTTTCTGTTTCCCAGAAACCTGAGCTTGACAGCAGGCTTTATGTAGGAAGGGTTTAGGTAAAATAAAGCTCCTATGAAATGTCTTCAGCACCAAAAAAATGCCTGCACAGGTCCAATATGAAGGGAATTTAATAGGGTTTGTACTTACTGTTGTCTTCAGAAGAATATTTTTGTTTAACTTTCTGCATTGCATAAAATAATTCCATACTAGTTTGCAGCTCTCTGCTCAGAATAGCAAAGTATCATACAATGACTTTGAGAAATCAAGGTAACTTGGCATTCTTGTGGATTTGCTGGGCTTCAGCAAAGGACATTGCACAAAATTAGCCCATTGGTTCATGATTCAATGATTTATTTCATTTATCTCAGTGTTATTATGTATAAATTTTTAGCATAT
This sequence comes from Serilophus lunatus, assembly GCA_013399895.1. Taxonomy (NCBI): domain Eukaryota; kingdom Metazoa; phylum Chordata; class Aves; order Passeriformes; family Eurylaimidae; genus Serilophus; species Serilophus lunatus. The sequence goes on from VXBA01002512.1 coordinate 748,978, forward strand.
GCACAGTCTATGCTAACAGCACTGACTTCCATCAGAAATATTTCTAAATAATATTAAATACTTGCAATGATCAAAAGATATAACTGCTATTTGTAAATATCTAATCCTTAAAAATACCTCAGTTCAGTTCTTATCAAGGTCAGTGTTAGCTCTATGCATAATATAGCCTGCTAATGGAAATGAGCATCCTCCACAATTAGCTGAAAACCTTTCTGCAGCATGGGTATGACTGGGTTTGGTTGAGTTTTCCTTGCCTAACGGTAGTGGCACAGCATTTAAAAATACTCTGTATGGACCAGCTTGCCACTCAAGCTATACTAAAAAGCAGTACTGAAGACAACTATGTGAACTTGCTTCTTACTATTTGAGTCAAATGTTTCTGCATCTTGTGAAAGTCAGGCTTGGTTCTGCTATTTTCTGATCAAGGGCAGGATGGATGGAACTCTGGGCAACCTGATCTAGTGGGTGTTATCCTGGGGAGGGGGGTTGGAACTAGATGATCTTTAAGGTGCCTTCCAACCTAAACCATTCTATGATCAGCAAAACTAGGGCTTGCATTGCTAATTCCACCAAGACCCTACATAAACCCACATAAAGAGAGCAATTCATTTTTGCAAACGTGATAAGTCACCCAGCAGACTGATCTGTTTTCCTGCTACCTGAAATATACAAGAGCCCAATGTGACTTCTTTGGTGTGATGTAGTCTACGTGCTAAACAATTTAGGCACAGCTTTGGAATCTGAAGAGGAACCGTGGCAAGTGCACTGTTCACAAGTAGAAGTTCACACGGTAGGGAAAAATGGAGAGCCTGACTAGATACCAACTAATTTAAAAGCCCACATGGCAGAGCTCGTCATAGGGAGTCCTGAGTCCCAAAGCAGCATTGCCTCAGCAGAAAGAATGCCAGGAAAACATCTAGCAGAGAACAGCTTGAGGCTAAACCTTGTGTTAATTTGCTTCCCGACTGCAATCTTTTCCTTTTACTGAAGGCTTTTACAACCACTGCATTTGTCAATGTCAGACACTTATAAAATGAACGGCAGTTAGGACAGAGATTAGTGAAAAACTGGCCAAGTGTTGCTCCCTACTTTCAGTCAAGTCCTTGTGTCTTGAAGCATGACAGCTTAAGTTTTTTAAAGCAGTTATGTAAAATTGAAACTGCATTTGTGTCCCTTGCAGCAGCAGGTAACTGCCCTCTGCCCTGGCCAGGAAGGCTCATCTTTCTGGCAGGGAGCACAGAGAACATAATTTAAATTAACTCCTTGGCTGCCCATGAAGAACTACTCCACAGCAGGCTGGGAAAGTCCCACACCACTTTTGAAGACAAAACCACCTGCTCATGATGAAGGACAAAAAGTCTAGTTTAATGCATTGTCCATGTGTGTGGTGCTCACTGGGCTTCATCTCTTTCCTCCTAAATGATGAGGCCACAGGTGTATTTGAAAGCCAAGGGGTAGATAGATGAATTTGCTGTCATCCTTTCTTTTCAGTTTGTGTCAATTTTATTTTGTCAACAACCCCAAGAAGGAGTTTACTAGCTGACCTTTCTTAGATATGTTGTTACATGTCTGGAAATCAATTTCTAGAGTTATCTGTTGTATTTTTTATTTTCGTTTCCCTGTAGCACTTTGAAATGTGAAGGGTGAGGAGAGATAAGTGATATAGGTTTGCTGGACTGGCACAAATGTAACAGGGACACAATTTATGACTCAGCTCATTCGTGGTAGATTATATGCTCTTGGGATGCTTGATGATTTATAGCTGATGTAAATTGCAATACTTACTGTGCCATTAGCAAAGCCATTATCTCTGTCGTGAAAACTTAGGATCAATATATGTCAGCAGAGACAGAAACAGTATTGTGAGCTTGCTCATTTTTATCATGAGTTTGTGGAGAAGCATTATAGGATTCCATTTGACACAGCCCTGTCAAAATTCTGAGAACAGCAATTTTACTAATGAAAATCTTGAAGTCAGGTAGTTATGTCCTTTGCAGATATTAGGTGTGTGGTAACAGAGTGCATTAACACCTTCCTTCAAAAAAAAAATTTGCAAGTCGCCACTAGGAAAAACCGCGGGATGATGCTGCCAGCCATTTTCTAGATAATAGCTAATAATATGTTGAAATATGACTTGTCATCATGAAAACGAATTCTCAGAATTAATTAATTTTATTCTTCAATTAAAGAAAATGCGTTTTGTGGAGAAACGCAGTACTAATTAGAACCTTCTGCCGAAGAAGAGGATCAGCACCATACATTTAGGTCACTGAGCACAGAGTGAGTGTCATACTGGATAGGCAAACATCTGAGCTAAAGCTGTGGTAAGCAAGCCACTGACTACAGTGAGTTCACAAAAAATATTCACACAAGCTATTTATTCGAAGTCAGTTTAAAAATAATTTTCTTCAACTGACAGCCCTGAAGATTAACTTCACTAAATAAGCTATCTTTTAAGGTTGTTCACTTTGCTATATTTCAGGAAGAGCTATTCATTCAAGAGGACAGTTGAAAGAGCCACCTGCCCTTTTTCAAAGGTATTGTTTTGGTCTTGAGTTGAACTGCTTTCCAAGAAGCACTGGAGCATTTGATATAGAACTTCAGTCCTGCTCATTTTGGAAACTGTTATCAACCATGAAATGCTGATCTCTCTCACAAAGGGTGCTCTCACTTCTCACTTGTAATTTTATGTGCACAATATTTACAACCCTGCAACTATTAGGATTTTCCATAAGGCTCTTAATAGCTTCACAGTCATTATGTTTGGCCCCTGCATCAGTTCCTTCCCATACCTCTTGTATGAATTTCTTACCATGTCAAACACATCTCAAAGTGCTTTTGTGTCTATTCTTGCAGCTAAAAAGTTCTCAACATCCCCATACCTAAATTGGTTAACCAAAACAGTTGCTTTTATGGTGGCCTCTAACTCACCATCTTCTAGATTCACACAGTCTTCCTATTACAGGATTAACACTATTAGAGAATCACAGAGTATTTCAGGTTGGAAGAGAACTCTGGCAGTGCCCATTCCAGTTCCCACAGAAAGCAGGACCTGCTAGAGTAGCTTGCCTAGGTGCAGAACATTCAATGCTGCCTCACAAATGCCAAATACATGGCCATGGTAATTTCCCTGGGCTCGCTGCCTATGTTTTTGCTAAAACTGTGCAGGATGGGATTGGATGCCTTTGCCACTGCTCACTGGTATTCAACTTGTATCACTAGGATTGCTAGCTCCTTTTTTTGCAAGGCTGCCAGTTAACCACTTAGTCCCTGGCCCATATGGTTGTAGGGATTCTCCTTTCCCAGATGCAGGACTTTGCACTTCCCTTAGTTGAGTTCATGAGGGTCCTATCAATGTATTGCTCTAGTCTATCAAGATCTGCCTCAACACAACTTGGTGTCAACTGTGAATTTTCTGAGAGTACACTGTCCTACCATCAAAGTAATTTAAAATGGCATAAAACAGTCCTGTCCCAAATACCAGTCCCTGAAGACCATCACTAATGATCATCCACATTGTATCATTGATAAAAATTCATTAAGAGCCATAGTCCAGGTAATTATCCATTCACTTCATTGCCTATTGTCCACTTAGCTAAACATATCTCACCAATTTGGCTGTCAGGGTACTATGGGAAATCACACCAAAGGCTTCTCCAGTGTTAAAATATACGACATCCACTACTCTCTCCTCATTGTGGGTCATCTATCTCGTTACAGAAAGCAATCAGTTTCATCAGGAACAATATGCTGCTGGTAACTCCATGCTGGGTGTTTCCAGTCACCTTTTCTTTTTGACATTCAAGCACCTGGGCAGGATCTCCAAGAGGACTTGATCCGTAAACTTTGTCATGAGCCTCCAAAGCTGCTATTGAGCAGCCACATGGTGATGTTGGCCCACTTCTTTGATGCTTCTAGAGTCATCTCATCTTGTCCATCTGGCTTGTATGCACCCAACTTGCTTGACTGCTCCCTTATTCTGTCTTACTCTACTCTGGGTATTGCTGCACTGTCACAGATTCCGCTAGAGTGAAGACCATGAGAAGTCTGAAGGCAAGTCTTCCACTGTATAAAAGGTAAAAAGGCACTGAGTACCTCTGCCTTTCCCCTGTCCTTTGTCCCTCAATCTCTAGCTGTACTCAGTAGCCAGCTCATGATTTCTTCTGTTTTCCTTTTTTCAATTCTGTTATAGAAGCTCTTCTAGCTGTCCTTCACATCTCTTTCTAATCTAAACTACAGATGCTCTTCTGGTATCTCTATGTTTTCTTACATTACAGTATATTAGTTAAATTCATCCCATTGGTAGGAAGAAAAACTCTAAGGAAGAACTCACTGGAGCCATTCACACAGGGGAACCAGCCAAATGCATCTAAATCTTTCAAGACTTAGAAGCAGTAACCAGATGGAAAGGGACAATTTCCAGATGTCAACCCACTATGGAAGATTTCAAATCCTCAAAGAAAACAGCTCATAGAAAATTCATTGTATAAGAGACATCAGACAAAGAAAATTCATTGTTCTCTTTGTTACTGTGCAACTCAAATCCTTTCTCAAACTCTGACTCTTGCTCTGTATTTTTAATTCCCAATGCACATTAATTACCAACTGTATTTTAATGTTCTGCCAGCACATTGTATCTATTTTCACTTGGAAAACTTTTGGGTTTTTTCTCCCATGGGGCATAAGATAAACGCTTTATTAATTAAGCTGCCCAGAGTTGAATTTAGATAATTGGGAATGCTACCACTTCTGTCAAGTATGAAACATCATTGTTTGGAAAAATGAAAGACAACTCTGGAAAAAGAAAAAAAATATTAAAAATCCATGGTTGAGCATACACTCAGGGGACAAAGCACTGTGTCCTTCAAATGCTTGTTCCCTAAGGGCTTCCTAGGAAAATCTTGGTACAAACAAAATTTTGGAAAACAGTGAGTTATAGTTCTATTAGTCTTCACAACAAAAATCTAAAATGCTTCCAACATGTAAATAAAAAATCCCTAGGAGAACAGAAAATGCATTCTCAATCTTCCCTTTAAAGATTTTAGTTTGCTGCCAGATATTAATCTTCATATTTCATGTGAACTGCACTGTAGGACATAGAGGGTTCAGCACATTCACTCTCTTTGCTATGAGAAATTTGTGACGTTTTCTCATTAAATATATCAGGTATGAAAACAGCAGGAAGAGAAAACAGTGATTATCAAAGAAGGGAGACTGGTCTCTTGTCATTTTTTCAAGTGACTTTCCAGACTGAGGTTGTCACTGTAGAGCTAAGAGTAGAATTCTTACCAGCTATCTTGCCAAAATTATCTCCTCTTGCTTTTGATGGCAAATATTTTATCTCTTTTTGTTTTGAGCTTTTTGCAATGATGCATAAGTAAAGAGTCCCAGTTTCACTTCATTTTCCACTAAAAAAAGGCCTATGCCTAGTTACACATTAACATGTGCTGCTTGGTATATTAAAGCCCAGAGCCAGTGTGGCTCCTTTATTAGTCCTTGCCTTCAGGCACACTTCTCTTTCCATGGCAGAGGTCTGAGGCAGCAGGTCTCCAGTTGTATTCCCAACTTGAAATGGCAAATACTACATTGCTTTGAAGTTCTCCATTTATACATCACCTCTTGCACTATTGTACATTGCCCCTATGAAATATTCTTCTGGGATGAAAGATTGTTAGCATCTTGCTTTCCTACACCCTGTATTCTTTTTAGTTCCTGCAGCCTCTTCACATATCAGCTTGAGAATCACCTTCCTGTTTCTCATTTCATGTGTTGTCTTGGCTGATGCCTTCCTTTTTAATGAGTGTCTAGTCATTGCAGTCGAGGCCTGGAAGATGTGCCGGGCAAATGAAAGGGCTTTCATGAGAGAATCATTTTAGATCTTTATTTTTGTTCCATATTTTGACTCAAATCCCACCCAGTACCTGTCTCCTTTTGTCCAGCTTGTGAGAGTAGGTTTTAAACCCTCACTTTCAAACGTTCAGGAACTCTCTCAATTTCACTTTTCTATTCTATCACACTTCCAATCATACCTTTTGTGTGTTATCTTGACACAGAGAGCAGGAATCTTTCAGTTCCTGTATTATATAATCATAGTTAACTCCTGCCATAATTATCTGAAAATTAATTTTAACATCACATATATAAAAGCTGATTTTTTTCAGGAGTAAATGTTACTTCTAAACAGTTATGTTTGTTGGTGACAGTCACCCTCTGCACTAGCAAAAGCAAACAAGTCTTGGGCACTCTTCAGGTGCCCTCTGAACTCCTGGGAAATTTAACTTTGATGGGGAGACATTCAGTGTTTCAGTTCTTTCATGTGGAGCCTTGCCCACTGTGCTCTTGACATCAAGGACATTTCACTCAATCACCTCAAGAGAAGGACCTGTCACCTTCAATTCCATCTGATCTGTCTTTGTTTCCTGAGCTGTCACCTAATATAACACCAGTCCAACAAACTGATCTAGAAATGCCTTAAAATGAAAGTTTTACACAGCAGGCATCAAACCCAGATGAGCCATTTCAAAAGCCCATATCTTCTTGTATAAAATCATCTCTCTCCAGGTACAACATCCCCTGCGTGCTCTCTGTCCTGCCAGGAGTCAGGTGCTTTGGTGCCACTGTACCTGCTGCAAGTGACCCAGACATGGCACAGGGAGTGGCAGAAGGTGAACAGTGTGCCTGTTGTCTCCATGCTGATGTAAGTCTTCCCCCAGCCAAGTCAAGCATTCCTCTTTGGGACTTCTTTTGCTTTTGGCAATGTAAACACTTGAATAACTTTGCAAACACCAGTACACTAAAAGTTAGGCCCTGAAAAGTTTTGATGCAGGGGGAGAGCCAAAAAAAGTAGTTAGGGAACCATTATTCTTGCCAGAAAAGACAAAGGTAGGATTTTAATCAGAGTTCTGCATCTAACATGGAGCAGAGCAAAAATGTGTGCAGGGGCAGCTCTGGATTCCAGGGAGAAGGCATCAAATACTTTTTTACCTACAAAAGCAGGCAGAGAGCAAGGCAGCACATGAAGTTCCATATCTCTCAAGGATCCCTGTGATCCTTTGCTCACAGGGGTGTGCCTGAAGGCTCTTTAATAGTCTGGTGAACCACTGGGAGGCCATGTTTGCACCATGGTGAAACATCCTGCTTGTGCATGGTCTGCAGGAAGCACTGTGTGAGTTGACAGTGCTGGCACGGTGATGCACAATGCACGGCTGGAGGATGGGAGAGAAGCCAACTTTCATGCCCCCATTTGGGATCTGCAGAAGTACTGCTTGTGCTTTGATTAAGGGCCCTGGTATGCATGCCATTGAGGAGAGGGTGTAGGTAGGAGCAGGATGTTGGATAAATTCATTTAAAAGCCTTTAGGAGTGATAAGCAGCAAATTCCCACCACACATACACACTTCTCTTTTTTAAGGGGATGGAGGGTAACCCCTCCAGGTTTAATAACACACCAATTGCTCCCAATGACACAAAGAAGTGCTCTTCCATAGCAGTGCAGCTCCACGCTCCTTCCCTTGGCTGTGCCTGTATAACTCAAAAGATGGCACTGGAGGGTCGATTTGGAGCAGTAAGTACACAAGGAGCAGGACAAAAATATCAGACCCTGAAATTTAGGGGAAAACAGAGATGCTAATCCCACTTGAAAGGATGGGCTTATATCCAATTACGGTTTTTTTCCAATCCACTGGGAAAGCCTTTACACTGATGGCAATCAGATTGGTGCAGCCATGGCAATCTCGAAAGCACTTGGGATATCTTTGATTAAATGATATAGTGGACAAAGACTGAAATTGCTTCTCTATCAAAGTCCGAGCATGGAATAGTTTTTTTAATTAAAATGAGGTAATCTGACACTTTCACATGTAAAATCACATGGAAAGGAGAAAACAAAAGTGAGGGATATGAGAAAGGAAAAATGCCCTTTTGTTTTCTCTACTGACTGATTACCACCACACTGTTTTTAAAATTCCTTTGCTTCCCTGTGTAATGAGGTTGATTAAAATCCTCTAAAGAAATAAAACAGCTGCACAGACCTCCAAAATCACACTCTTGTCTACTGTGTGTGCATTGTATTCTTTTCAACAGCTTTGTTTCCAAATTATTCTTTTCCCTTCATTGCCTCTGGAAGTCTATTACCAGATTTATTAAAACAAAGCTGTATAAGCATGCTGAATACAGACACAATGATTGCCTCAACACATGTTCATGCAATGACTACTGTGCTAGAGGGTCTGAGCTGCCGGCTGTTACTGAACTGAAACAGAACAAAGGAAATCCCAGCTGAAAGAATGAAAGTATTCACTAAAGAAATGTTCCCTATTTTGCCCTTCCATCATATATTGTAGAGCTAAGGTAATAATTTCTAAGCTGAAGTCATACCGTGAGATTTTACTTCAGCCCATGCTAGGAGGAGAAATGTTCTTAGATTGTCTCTGAAATGACCTAACACCTTTCCACTGTCTGAGGCTGGGATGAGGTAGTGCTGCTACATGCTGCTGCTGCTGCAAGCTGTGCCTTTCAGGGAATTAGCCCTTCTGGGGTGGCTTGAGAAAGGGCCATGCTGCTTGCTTCCCTCTCCTGCTTGGCTGTGATTTGCGAGACAGAAGGGATGAGGAGAAACCGGTGCGCAGAGCATACCAGACATACACTGCACATGCACACTGCATGTACACATACTGCACACATGAATGCTGCACACATGAATGCTGCACACATGCACGGGGAGGAAGTGGTGATGCATGAACCCTGGCAGCTGGGTATCACTGCCTGTGTCAGTGCTCTCCGCACAAACCAAGGTGTGCCCAGCCACTTAAACAGATCTTTTTGGCCAAGACCCTTCCTCTTCCCCATTTCACTTGTTTTTGTCACAGGCAGGCCTCCCTAAGGAAGCAGACGGTTTAATCAAATGGGTCACCTGATGCAGTGAGAAGGGAACATTGTCCCCACTGATAAAGTAGGAACTCTTGCTGGAGCCCCTCGTTACTCTCCAGAGAAGTGGTTGTGTCACCATCACTGGAGGTATTTAAAATACATGTAGATGTAGCATTTAGAAACATGGGTTAGTGGGGGACTTTTCAGTGTTATGTTAACCATCTCTTCCAGCCTAAATGATTCTATGATTCCTCTCTGGGCAGCATGGGGGTGCCCTGTCTCCTACCAAGCCTTCCTTCGGTGCTCACTCCCCATAGTGGAGGGGTTTATTCCTTGCTCAGACCATAAAGTTGAGATGCTTTTTTGAAATTTTTTTTTTTTGAGCATCATCTCAAAATAAAGGGAAAGACATACCTGCAGACAGAGGCAGTTCTGCAGATGCCCACATCTATAACACTGCTGGAGTTTGCACAAGCAAGATGCAGGTGCTTTTATTACTGGCATCAGTCAGTTTGATTTTTTCCCAAGAAATTTGCTTTAATTACTTGCTCAGGACAATAGAGTTCTTTGCTTTGCTAGGTGTACCATTTTAATATTTTGGATGTAGTGCAAGGTGCACAGGGCAAGCACACACTGCCTTCTTGGTGAGAAGCTTTATGTGCCTGTGGTGAGCCACCCACCTCCTCCCCAGTCACCTCACAACCCAGCGTCACTCTTCCACCATGGGCACCCAATAAATTTCCCTGTCACTCCAGTAACACAAAACTTTTCTGTCGCATCATGGAGAAAAAAACATTTCAGTGTCATAAATAAGGCTACATTTAGTTCAACAGGACATACTGAGTTTATTTTAATGACTAATAGTACTGTACCTGGAAAAACCAAGTTGGAAAAGCTGCTTTGCAATTCTGAAACAGTGGTATGGTACCTGATAAAGTGTTTAAAAATATGAAAGCGTAATATCTGCTAAACAAGAACAAACAGTCAGTTATGTGCAAATGACAGGGCAGATTTGGAAAATACCAGACGCTAGAAAATTTTTTTTTTTATCTAGAAGAAAATATTAATCTCAAGTAGTTTCAAATCAGTAAACTCTACGTGCAGTTATCCAGATGGAGTAAACTGCTGGCCCAACAGATATTAATAATTTAGTGAAGTCATTGCGGCTAGAATTTTATTGAGACACTATTTTTTAAAAAATAAGTAATATTTTAACATTTCTGGCATTTTTATATACACTCACATAGCACAGACTTACAGACTTCCTATGCTACGCTCATATATATATATATATTTATGTATATATATATATAACCTTTTATAGCAGTACTTGTACTCATACTTTGTAAATTTTTTTTATTGATTCACAACACTAAAGGGTTTCTAATTTGCCTTTATCATTTTAGTCAGAGGTAATTCTTTATTTTGCTTTCTTCTCTCCAGTGCAAACAACTGAAGCCCTATTCTAGCAGAAAGACGTGAAAGCATATGTATTGTCTAATGAAGAGCAGCCTTATTCCACAGAACATGCAGATGTTTTTGAGTGGTAGCAGCTCTGCGTGGCTTTGCAGCCCAGACCTATAAAGGCACCACTTTTTTCATTTAAAAAGCGGTGATATGGAGATTGGTTGATTCATCATATACATTATTTGGTGAAAAGAACAACAAATATGCATGAAACTAGAAATCAGAGGCAGAATCGCAGACACGGCCTCCCTGAACGCTCTAGACATCCAAGAGAAAGCAAATAGCCCCTCAAGCCCTGGGGCTAATTAAGGTGAACACTGAGGAGGCACAGCACTGTTACCCCTATCAAAGGACTGAGCTGTAACACACACATATTCCCCAGTTACAAAGGCAGACAGGTCTCCTACACTTGTGTTTTTCTCCCAGGAGAGATTGTCTGCCAAATTTGTAAACCATTCCCATTAGCCCAGTTTGGCAAACTGCATTTTCTACAAGAACTTTTTATTTCTTATTGCATATCATGGCATATGTTCGTGTTTCCCTAATGGTTGTATTGGAAAACAAAATATTTTTTCCTGATTTTATCCAAATACTTTCCTCATGTTGAAGAGAATGCGACATATTTTTTTCCGATTCCTCTACTGAAATATCTGCTACTCACATTTCAAAGGAAGAGAATGTATCATCCATCTATAACAACCAAACTGGTCATTGCTCACAGCAGCACCGGTAGCTTAAATGAGCTTTGTGGTAGAAAAAGTTTAAAATCCCTTTTGAAGCCTTTCCCCAAACTTTGTTAATCAGGTCTCTTTCTCACCATTTGTACAGTAGATATGAGTGTGATAAAAGTTTTAGAGACATTTTTAAAAATGTGCATCCTCATTCACAACTGCAGTTAATATATGCATCTGTGTATGTATTTAACCTCATACATAAAGCTGATTCAGTTTTGGTGCTTGTAGAAGATTAAAATTATATCTCTTTCTTTGATCACAATTTAGTGTAACACATTATCTTGATTCTCAGTAACTTCCAACTTTGATGTTATATTTAATAAAATATAATGCTGCGCTGGAGAATCCCTCGTGTATCTTTAATTTCTTTTCTTTTTTATTAATATATATTACACTGCAAATGGGATTAAATTGTCTGATTAGTGAAGCAGGCTCTCGCAGTAGCAGTTAAACTCTGAATTCCTCAGGGCAATCTATAGACATTGTTAAAGTATCTTTCCAAGACGCTGATAAACCCGTGAGAGTTAAGCAAAACATTTTCCTTGTGCTGAGGCTGGTTTCATGCTCCAACCCCGGCCTCTTTGTGCATTCATCTTCCTCCACTGAAACATCAGCTTTTACCCACAGAAACGTTGTAAGGCTGCACTCTAAAGCGGATGACAAAGGTGATGCAGACTTTTGAAAACAAAATCTCCCTGTCACCCAAAACCCAAGAGTTGCCTGCACAGAGCTGTGGGCTTCGAGGGGCTGTGTCATCACAGAGCGTCAGTCAAAAGATGCAGCAAGGCCAGTATTGTCCCCAACAGGTGCAATTGCTCCTTGATGCTCACAGGCTTCATGCTGTCTTGAAAGGGGGGCAGTAGCACTGCTTATGGCCACCCGAGCAGTGGACAGAGCCCAAGAAATGGGGCATTTAGCCCAAAAAAACCCCAAGTCGGTAATGTGTAAGTCTTTGGCACAGGTCCTGTGTCCAAACAGCCCTTGAACTCAAGTGCCCAGTCAGGCTCATGAAATACCTGGTGCACTGAGCTGAAATTAAAACTCAGGCATGGCACAAGGGCTATCCCATCAAAAACATTTTCTGAAAATGCTTAAAAACAATTAAAAAGCAAAAAGTGGGCTGAGACAGGCATGGACTCATGGAAGAGAAGAGTGAGGCTGACGGGAAGGTGGATCTTTTCTCACTCTTATGCTCCAGTGGCTCCTGGTTGGGACAGCTCTGCCGTGTATCCTGCTGGAATTTTTACAGCATCCAGCCCTTGTCCACAATAGCTTATCATATATTCATTTTATTTGCCTCCATCAGGGTAGTGAGGGCAAATGAAGCTTAATGAACTCTGGCTGATGATGCCTACACAACTCTCTGAGGAGGTCTTTCTTAGTCTGTCAAGCAATAACAGCCTTGAGAACGGGGGGCACATCATTATGCTCTTTATTACAATTTATTAAGATTACATATTACAGAAGTAACACTACAGAGTTGGACAATGCCACGCCAAACAACTTTTGCCATACTGTGAGCATAGGAAAATTCTTCATCACTTTGGCTTTTATTGGCTAACACAATTGTCTTTAAAACAGTCAATCAACAGACTATGCAAGAAGAAAAATTAAAATGTACAATAGACTGACTAGCAAATAAAAAGACATAAATGCAAAAGGCCTTTTAACATCTCTTTGGAGATAGAGACAGATATATGTATAAAAAAATATTGTTATGAGATATACTTCGAAGCCTGTAATTGAATAATACTCAATGAAAAGTTGACATAACGATGCATATAACAATTAACATTTATATGCAAACCCACCTGATTATTTTATAAATAATTCAATCAGTTAGTGTCAATTTCTGCCTAAAGGATGGTCAAGTCCCCCTGCACAGGGCACGAGGCAGGGCTTTATAATGCAGGTGAATTTTTTGGTCCTTCAACATCCAGACCCATCTTGGATATAATTGATGCACTTAAGCAGTTTACACAGGTGAGTAGCGTAACTACCTTTTCAGAGAGTTACTCAAGTGTAAAGCTAACTCTTTCACAATAAGATCAGCAGAAATACTCACAGTGTATAGGTGGTGTTTTAGCATTTCAGGATTAATGTAGAAAAAAGAGGAGAGCGGAGGGGAGAAGAGGGGAGGGGAGAGGAGAGGGAAGAGAGAGAAGAAGAAGAGGTTTCCATATTTCTAAGACCTGAAGAAGTGGACATGGGACAGGAATAGAGGTTGTTTCTTTATGTCTACACAGTAGAAAAATATATTTTCTAATTTACACAGGTAAAAATGTTTTGTTCATGGATGACCCTTTCCCTCCTGGTCACTGAAAGAGAAGAAAATTACTGAGCCAACAGGAAGAAACATTTCACAGTATTACTAGCAGTTAAGGAAAATAACAATTTAAAAGTTCTGAGAAAAGAACATATATGATGAAGGATCTGTGTGCATAGATATAATAAGTGAACCCAAGAGCAACACAGTAAGGCATTGCTGGCATAGATCCAGAAGCACAATATGAAAACAGCATAGCCAGGTAGTCTGATAAAACAGAGAAGACCCATTGCAAACCATCACTAATGGATTTTTTGGTGATAAAATTAAGAACATGTTTAATTACCTTCTGCTTTGCTTTCCAAATGGTACATAAGTAACTTACTCCAAAGTGAACTGTAACTTGCATGATCACCTGTTTGGTTTGAGGTCAAAAGCAGGCAGGATCCTTGTGTGGCCACATGCGAGACCTAAGCCGAAGGCCCTGAAAACCTGAGTCAAGAGCAAGAATTCCCCAACTAGGACACTACCATGATGATTGTGCCAGTCAGGAGCAAGGACTTCTGGCTTTCCTGGCAATGTGTAGGTGCTCTCTCATTGGCTAAAATCAGGGCAAAAAATCCCCTACTATTCCCTCAGTCCAGAATCTACCTTCCTGCCTTCTGCAGAAGTCCTAGCAAGGATGAAAGAATTTGCAGTAGTTCCTGTGCTCTTGGGAGTATGCATACCACAGTTCAAAAATCCCTGGTGTTAAACGTGAAAGACCTGAGCCTAGCAAGGAGCAGGAAGAGTGACATTTAAGGCAAGAAACTTTAGACATTTTAGAAGAAATTACTACCTAGTGTGGAGAAACAACCCCAGAAACCACAAAATGACAGAATCTGTCCCACTGGAAAACAACCATGAGAGAGGAGTTTTTGCAAATGCATCTCTGATTGGAGAGATAAAATTAGAAAACTTAAAGTTGGCTGTTGTGAAACCATCTTTGCATAGTCCTGTAATTTAGAAAATTTAGATAAGTGTTTGAGTTATGTCCACACTTTTCTGAGGACAATGACCGTATTGGTACTACCTTTAATGGGGCCAGGATGTCAACCCTGAACTTTGTGCTGTTGATTCAAAGCAGCCAACATCAAGTTATGTCAGTAAATTAAGTCAGTACAGTACTTCATTTGCTAAAGACATTTCCCATTAGCAGGCAAACAGTATCCCTTTGCTAAAGACCCATACCTGCTTGTTTGAGGAAAAACTCTATGAAAATACTGTCATCACAATTTATGTGAAAAATACTTCCAATAAGTTTAGTAGTGGCAATTCAAATGATAAATTGTAATCCATGGAACTCAGAAACAGAGCTGGCATGAAAGAAGAAAAAATCTTTTTCCACTTAAGAAAATTTTTACTTTTTCTGGGAAAATTGACAAAACAATATTCTGGTCCCAAAGCATAATATTTTATTTCCAAAAAGTGGAAATAGATCCTTGAATTCAGGAAGTACCTTCCTTTGGTCTGGAAGGTAGTTTGAGATCCTTTCTTTTTCCATAAATTATGTTTCCATTATGTCTCCATTCGTTCTAAACAAATATAGTAAACCAACCCCATTAGCATCAGTTACTTAGCCTCAGTAAACCTTCCTCCACCTTGCTGTTGGACAATCATAACATCATAGGATGATTTGGGCTGTAAAGAGCCTTAAAGACCATATCATTCCAGCCCCACTGCCACGGGCAAGGGTCACCTTCCACTAGACCAGGTTGCTGAGAGCCTCATCCAACAGGGCCTTGAACACCTCCAGGGATGCGACATCCACCACTTCCCTGGCCACCTGCTTCAGTGTCTCATCACCCTCACGGCAAAGAACTCAGTCCTAATATCTAATCCAAAATTACCCTCTTTCAGTTTGAAACTATTCCCCCTTCTCCTATCACTACATATCTGTGTAAATAGTATGTCTCCATCTTTCTTGTAAGTTCCCTGCAGGTACTGGAAGGCCACAATTAGACTCCCCCAAATCCTTTTCCAGGCTGAACAGTCCCAATTCTCTCAGCCCTTCCTCATAGGAGAGCTACTCCATGCCTCTAACCATCTTGTTGGCCCTCCTCTGGAATCCATCAACAGGTCAATGTCCTTCCTGTGCTGGGGACCCGGAGCTGGATGCAGCACTCCAGGTGGGGACTCACCAGGGCAGAGCAGAGGGGCAGAATCCCCTTCCCTTAACCTGCCGCCCACACTGCTTTGGATGCAGCCCAGGACTCGGTTGGTTTCTGGGCTGGGAGTGCATGTGGCCGGGTCATGTCCAGCCTCTCACCCACAGCACCCACAAGTCCTTGTCTGCAGGGTTGCCCTTGGTCAGTTCATCCCCCACCCTGTGTTGATACCAGGGTTGTCCTGACCCAGATGCAGCCACTTGCACTTGGTCTTGATAAACCTCATGAGATTCCCACGTGCCCACTCCTTAAGCTTGTCCAGGTCCCTCTGGATGGCATCTCATTCTTCAGGTGTGGCAACCACACCCCTCAGCTCGGTGTCATCTGCAAACTTGCTGAGAGTTATTCGCTCCCTTTGTCTATGTCACTAATGAAGGTATTAAGTAATACTGGTCCCAATGTGGACCCCTGAGGGACACCACTTATCACTGATGTCCATTGGGACTCAGCCATTGATCACTACCCACTGGATGCAACCATCCAACCAATTCCTTATCCAACAACATTTGACCAATCCTTGTAAAAAGAGTTTATCTTAGTAACATTGCTATACTGATAAAATAAAATCTAACCATACTGAATTTATAATTTTTGTATATATATATATATATACACACATATATGAAAGCATATACACACAGAAACCTATAGGGATTTGCAGTAATTAAATCTAAAGAAATTCCACCATGTAAAAATGAATTACTGCACAAGGTATAAATATATACACCACTTAAATAAGGATCTTTCTGTTAGGAAAGAGTTGTTTCATATGTGTGCGTGTGTCTCAGTAATAGTTATGTGTTAATATTTTTCTCCGCAATAAAATGTGTTTTCATGAATATTGTTAGAAATCAAATTAAAAACTCACCTGGCCTTCATTTTTAGTGTATTTTTAAGTCCTCTATTCCTACATTACTCTTTTTATCCAGACAAATAAAATGCTGCCGGTATTCTGCTTTTCTGTCATATATTCTTCTTTCCTTAAAATCACAAGTCATCCTGCCCCATCCAGAACACAAGGGCAAATATGCACACTACTGACAAGCCTCTGTAAGACCCAGACACTAAAAAATCCATAACGTAAAACTGGTGTAGTATTTCAGGCTTAAAAACTAAATGTAGGTGAGGCTATCTTCAGCACATGGTAAAAATTAGCCCCTGGGGAAAAAACTGTCCACAGTGTAAACAGGATTAAATGCTGCAATATTTATGAGTATCGTGGTGCTGGGAATTCCCTCTGCAAGCCTTTGATTTTCATCATACATTGATTTTTGTCATAAGCTGCTCTAAAATTAGAAGAGGCCAGGATCTGACAAGTGTCCTTTGTTTTAGTCGTAGCAGATGGATACCACGAGGTACTTTCTCATCCTGAAACTGTTCCAAAACCTGAGGCACTAATCTGACATATTAAACTGAATTTATATAAAGTCTTGTGTCTTTACATCATGCAACATCGTTTATGGCATGCTGGGTTGTGACAGTTTAAGTTATGAAAATGCTGTATCACGCAGCAGATCAGATCTGGCGTGATAGCAGGTCTCATGAATTTTTTCATCCAGAAAAAAATAAATTTTGTGTGGGAGCATTCTGCAAAGCACCCCTACAGAGCAATAGATTAAAACTGGATTTTAGCATTTACTTCTTGCTCAAATATAAATCAGGAATTAGAATTGATAATGGCAGTTATCCATCAAGAGCAATGCAACTGCAGATGAACAAGAGTAGTTTTATGGACAAAAGGAGGTACTTTTTATTATTATCATTAAAGAAAACCTGTTTGGAATTTTTCTAGGTTCTAAATAGGGAGCGATTAGGTTCATGCTGGTCATCAGCATGGATAAGGAAGATGCATTTGAAGTAATACCTCTCCAGATTTCAGAATGTTATTCTAAAACTCAGCAGTGGGCCTGAACACAGCAGTTCATATTGCAGACTCCTGTTAACAGAAGACCTGGAAGGGACATCTACCACAGCCGGCAGGATTCTGCCCCTCGGTTCATCGTCGTATTCAGTGGGCAATTGAAAGCTTTTTGGAACTCTTCAAAGTTGCTCATGGCTCCAATAACTCTGCAAAGAGAAAAGTGATGGATATGCAGGTTACCTTCTGTTAAACACTACAGGCCCACAAATGTTTCAGTGTGTTCACTTCAGGATGAATTTTCAGGCTCTTGTATAATTTTTCCACAAATAAAACCAAAAGGTTCAGGAGAAGCACTACCAGTTAAAGTTAACATGAAGACAACCTTATTTTGTTTGATGCTTTGAGAAGCATCTTGCCTTGCTGGAAACTCAATGAGAAACAAATGTATTTTGTGATACTATGTCCTTTGGAACAATTTTCTAATCTGACCCTTGGCAGCAAAGGTGGGAGGTCAGCAGCAGCTTTGCACAGTGGAATCCCTCTTCTAGCACTTGCCAGATGCTGCAGATCAGCAGGCAGAAGCATGTAAGCACACACTGGAAGTGTGCTGGCAGTGGTTTCATTTGGCTCATGTCAGTCAGATTGTCATAACAACATGTTCCGCCAACCCAAACACACACACAGACATCCTGGGTCCCCGAGACTTTGCAGGCTGAGGAGCTAATTAGGAATTCCTATTGCCTTACACCTGTGAGCATCTCAATTCCTCTGATATTTTGGAAATGCATTTTCTGAGGCTTCTGCCCTGATCAGTTCCCAAGTCCCTCTTGCTTCCACCACAGGTGGTGTGGTACTGAAAGAGCAGCACATCCTTGCCTCAAACAAGCCAGACAATGTGTCTGCATTGCAGACTGGCACCTTCAGGCATAGTGGAAGAACTCAGTCTTCGTATGCAATCATCCTTGGCTCCTATTTTCACGTCTGCATTATTTCATGTTGCCAGAAATTATTATTTTACCGTTGCTAGGTTGAGATTGTGTTGTTTGCTGCTTTTTCCTCTGCTTTAAAGTATCTTGGGATTTACTAACCTGAAATTTGCAACGGTGTTAAATAGTTTCCTGAGTAAGAGCAGAAAAGTATCTACTGAGTTATTGATTATACACCTTTCCATTGTCTTTGTTATGCAGCGAGAAGGCATTTTTCTATATTGCAGACAATCAGCTTCTCAGCATAGCTCAGCGTGGTAGAAAATATTCTTATTAAATTGATAAGACTTTCTGTGACTAAGAAAATTTACCGTCATCTGGCACAAAAATGTCTAAAGGTCAGTTTTGTAGGGAGGATTACAAAATGAGGTTAGGCTTCAAATAGGATATACAGCTTTACTGTAGAAACATTGCAGATACATATTCAGGGACTGTAACTGCAAGAGCTGGTCATGCAGAACTGCTGCTGAAGTTGGGAGATCTGCCTGCCATTGCATGGCATTTCAATTTGACATTGGCATTCAAAAATAGCAAAGACACATGCTAATACTGAAAATCTGCCAACTAAAAGGAAATAAAACCAGATTCTATCCAGTGAAATATCTGTATGTGTGCATGCATGTGACTTTTCTACCCATGATTTGATATTGCCACACATTAACTGTGAAATCATAGGGAGCCATCTGGATTTCATCCCATTGAACTATAATAAACACGTTTCCCTGAACAGGTCACCCTGGGCTCCCTTGGAAATCAATAGAAATATGCACTTGCACACTCTAAGTAATTTAAATTTATTAGCTGCTGAAAGATTATATATGCTCAATTCTAAAATGCCTTTTCTTTTTTTGACCTTGAAGAAAACCTGGTGTAACTACTTCAGATGCACACACCTATACTCAGGATATATGTTGCTCATTTCTATCGGTTTTATAGTTGCCTTTTATAATTACTCTTGTAAGGGCTGTTTGAGTTTTAGATAGAAAGAGCTGTCAATGTTGAAACTAACTGTACAGCAGTTGCACTCATAATGATCTTGGGATATAATGAAAACATGTTTGGAAAAATAGATAATTTTTTAGCCCAGCTGATATGATGTGCAAGAGGAGACAAGCATCAGTTTTTTTCTTCAGATCTGAAATTTTCCTTTACCAAGAAAGAGCTGAGGCAAAGGGGGCTTAGATCACCTAAATTTAGCTGTGGAGGAGGTGGTATTCCAGCTCTCCCTTTGTCAACAGAAAGCAGTAGAAATCTCCAGAATGCATCTAATCCACTGTATTGGTGAGATATCCACTCTGAATCAGCTTGTGGAGTTAACATCCTTCCTCTAAA
Organism: Serilophus lunatus; assembly: GCA_013399895.1. NCBI lineage: Eukaryota > Metazoa > Chordata > Aves > Passeriformes > Eurylaimidae > Serilophus > Serilophus lunatus. Next base: position 768,698 of record VXBA01002512.1, read on the forward strand.
TAAAGAGATAATGTAGTACTTGACTGAGGGGAAGCACACAATTCTTAGTCAAGTAAATGCAACCAGCATGAATCCCAACAGAAACAACTTGTTCTTAGTCACACAAACTCTGTGAAGAAGCAGAGAAATAAACTCTAGCTTCTCAGGAATCCATGTAGACTTTAAAACTTCCCCACTTTCCAATCTTGTCTTGGAGTTCATGAGTTTCTGTGGTTAGAGGAGCCTGTAGGAGGCCTTTTGGACAAAACCACAGTCACTGTTATGGCCAAGTATACTTGAAGGCCAACAGAAGAGTTTAGTCCTGGACTGAACTTATAGGATATGTTTTGTTTTGCATTATCAGTATAATTCAAGGTAGTCACTTAAAAACTTTGAATGAACTCAGGTAGATTAAATTAAGGGCCCTCATAATATTCACTATTTTCTAAACTAGAATTGCTTAGGGAAAGAAAGTGATAGATGAGACATTTAACATACTCAGGCCATGGTTACAGGACATCACAGAGATCAGAATGTGTTCTGGTTCAAATGCTTTTGAAGGTAGATGCAGGCTCCTCGATTTTACAGAAAAGCATTTCTAAGAATGAAAGATAAGCTAATAAAACCAGTTCAATTTCAATCTAAACCAAAAGCACAGTCCAATTTTGTTTGCTCTTAACCCCCTCTTAAAATGCTAAATTTCTGCACTTCTGTTCTGCAGTGATGGATTCTGTATACACACCGAGGAAATACATTATTTGCACTACCTGAACTGTGGAGGGCTGTGAGCTCCAGTATATATTTGCTCCCTCGCAGATTCTGGTCTAAAGGAGTTGCATCTTACCTAATAAAAAATAAAAAACATAAACAGGCACATTATCTGGGATGACTTTGTAAGTAAAGCAGAATGTAATGTTCTTAAGATGCCTATTACTTAAAGAATGCACGAAATGGAAAGAGGCCACAAATTTTTGGTTTGTCTCACCTTTGCTAACCCTTGCAGTTTTCTGTTGGTATATTCTCTTGTTTTTCAAATTCCCTAATGCATCCAGTTTCCACCCTCTGTTTTTCTCTACCCAATCTTTCCCATCATCTAATCACAGCCACTTTATGAGTTCTTTTTTTGAAGTTCTGCATAATGGTAACTTGCTTTTCAGCTTGTGCTGCAGCATCTCACACCTTAATAATAACAAAAAATACTTCTTGATCTCAAAGCTATATAGTGTGTATAAAAGGTACACATAATGATGCTTGTCATCTCTACAATTGCAGATATATTTATTTATTTATTTATTCCACATTGGAATGTCATTTTCTTTCAAAATTCCACGTTTTCCACATTTCCATCAGTGGTCCCTAATTTACTAATTCTGGTAAGACACTTAACCCAGTTGTAACTGACCACAAAACAGGGTAGACAGAATATTTGCACAACTGAATAATCCCTCATATGCTGTAACCATTGCATGAAAAACCTCATTCAAGCTGCCCCTACCTTACCTAACTCCCTGCATTCAGTGTTCCTATTGACAAAATACGTTAAGCCAGATATCCCACTGGATTTCAGTGGACTTCAATGCAATTTTTTCTGGCTGAAGACAGCTTTGACAGTTGGAGTAAGTCTACTGAGTGTCTTGGGCTCTGTGGAAATAGGCTGAGCTCGAGTATTTGCATACACTGCTCTGACTGTTCATGTGTCTCCCCTATGAGGGTCCACTGAACATATGATTCCTGCAATGGTGTTGTAACATCCCCAGATCTTCCCTATAGCTTCAAAATTTTCTTGGAGAAAAATTGACACAGTGTAAAACTTAATTCAGCATAAACGACCAAAGTAGAATCTTTGGTTTACTCTATCTTGTCAAACTGAAACGGCCATAGCCCGCAGGCTGCTACACTGACTCTCAGTTTGGGATCATTCTGTCCTTCAACTGGTGGGCAAAGTTTTAAAGCCCAACTTTTACTTCTCATGTAAGGAGTTTGTCACAATTTGTTTAACCAAATAAATAATATCTTCTCCTGGTCTACACATTTTTCTAAAAAATTCTCATCCCTTATCAAAGTTTTTCTACAACAAATTTACTGCATATATGGAAAAAGTGAACTAAGAATCCCCTCACTGCTGTGTTCTTTCCTTGAACAACATACATAGTAACAAATGGTGATGGCACATTTTCATCAGGAGTCTGTGGTGGAAGCAGTCAGAAACTACTGGGTATTGCAAGCACCAGAAATCTGGAAAGGTGAAATCTGGGAAAATTGAAGGAGGCTAAGGAGCCAGTATGTGCAAGAAGACCCTTTTAGGCGGAGGGAAGCAGCAAGAAGAAAGCAAGCTGCTGTGACAACAGTGTGCAAAACTAAGAATAATTCCAGCATTTCTGGCACCATGGATAGATAAGGACAATGTGGAAAAGAAAAAAAAATAGTAGTTCTGTGAGAAATCTCAGCTTATACTCTTAAAAGTCTGGGTTTGCATGATGTAGATTGTTGAAACAAAGCAGGCTCACCTCTGCACTACACATGGTGCAGGTTAATAGGTGGGGACTTGAAACACATTTGTAGTACTCACATGGGCATAACTCAGAAAGAAAAGCTGGTTATGTGTGAACTCAAGGCCTGGCAGCAAAGGCTCTTCTTCTCCTCCCCTCTTTTCTGTAATCCATTTCCTGTATGCCTGATAAGAAAGAGATACTAAGTACCTTTCAGCAATGTGAAGATAACACAAGATTTTTTTTTTAATAATACATATTTCAGATATTTTTCATCTACTCACCCTGAAAGCTTCTCGCAAACCTCCATTGTCTGCAATGTTTTCTGCTAAAGTCCTCTTCCCTTTCACCTGGGAGAATGAAAGAACATCAGTTATTTGACCCATTTCTGAACTTCCTTCTTGATCAACTTCAAAAAATGGGAAAAAGTAAAACAAGAAGAGAATGATCTCAGCCAATTTCAACCATTATAACTTTGGTTAAGAAAGCTGGGTTTCAATGTGAACACTGTCAGTAAACAATTTTCTTTGATGAGTTATCCTGGCTCTGGTTCTAGATCTATGTAGCACAAAATACAGTAGAAAAAATGCACTCAGAGATCCAGTCCTTGATCTTTGATCCGAGCATCAGTAATTTTCCCCTAAGGACTGTTTTTATCTGGTTACATATGAGAACCACTTGCCCCTTTCTTAAACTTTTATCTAAAAGATTATATTTATTTCTCTACATAACTCAAAATACTGGGAAGCAAAAAATAACTTTTAAGTCATAATATAAACATGCATAATTAAAAATAACTGTCAGAGACAAAATTAAAATTGACAGTATATTGAGTGCTGTAAAAATATCTGCAAAGATTCCTCTTGCTTCTCTCCAGTATTGATTCCAAGAGCAAGAGCAATAGCAACAAGAATATATTGTGAAAAATAGCACTACACAAACTTTGTGAGAAAGCTGGTCACCTGGCATTACCAAGTGCAATACCATTATGAAAAAATCCTAATTTCCGCTAGATCAGCATTATCTTTGCTCACTCAACCTACTAAGGTGTTACTGTTACCAGCTGTCTTTTTAATTAAGTGGTTTTACTCTCTATTGTGCCTCGAATAAGCAAGATAATTGAGCCCAGTTTTGAGCAGAGCTCTGAAGGTCAATTCTGGCCTGCAGCAGTAGCCTCTCCCATGCTGCAGGGATCAGTACAGTGAGGTTGGCATCACGATTCACCTTGATTTCAGGATGGTAAAAGAGGGGTAAATGGGGCTCAAGAGGTAAAAAGACCAAGGGCATAGCTAGATACCCGCACACAGCCCCACCACTCAGTCCAACGATTGCAAAAGATTGCAAAGATTGGAGGCAAGACATCTTGCTTGATGTCTTGGGTACAATACAATGTTACATCCAAAGGTGCAATAAAGGAGAAATGGGAGCAGTGAAATGCAACCCTTTTCTGTCATCTCTGCCCTCCCCTCAGGAAACTGGAGATGGAGGTGGAAGACAAGCTTTTAGAAGATAAAGTGCTGGGATGCCAGGGAACACTTACACATACCAGCTGCCTTTTTTTCAGGCCTTTCCTTGCAGTGAACTTCTGAAGAAAACTATTTAGAGCATAAGATGAGAGTAACCTAACAGTGACACTTGGGCCACAGGTCATTTTAATAAGTGGAAGAAGCCTTTCTGCTGATCTGAGGCAGCTCTGGATCAGGTATTTGAGACTATTCTGTGCAGACAGTTTGTGACAGGGTTCAGGGACCACGACAAGCCCTTTATTTGATGAGAGGACTTCATGTGATTATTGCACTCTGGAGCTATTTCTATATCCACTTTTTCTTTCATTATGATTCTCTTCTGGAGACATTTTTATTGTAAACCAGATGAGAAGGAATAAGAGTAAATAGGTTTCTTGATCCATGAAAAATATTCATACAGAAATAAAAATTCTTCAGAATATTGATGTGACAGGCAAAAGTAAAATAAAAAAAGTCTTTGCAGTCTTTGCTTTTATAGTTCTTCATACAAGAGCTATAAAATATGGCAGAAAATATGAAGATTCTTCTATCATCTAAAAAGTGCTTTTGGTTATACTGTGGAAATAGAAGGAATAGGATGACAAATCTGTGGGTAACAGGATCTCTCTAGTAAGCTCATCCATGGATTTCAAAGCCAGTAGCTACACTAGAGAGGAAATTTAGACCTACCTCATCTCAAGAGACAGTGCAGAAGCTAAAAAGGATGGCCAAGCCAATGGCAGAGGCACTGGGCTCAGCCACATCCCTGGGGAGGGTTTTAATGACTTTCACTGAGTGGCATTTTTGTACTGACAGTTTTTGTCCTACAGATAATCAGGAATGAGCCTGAGAATTTTTATTTGTAAATTAGCTTACATGAAGTACTTCCAGTTTGAGTTGCTGGACTTCAAACTGGACAACAGTCTTAGTGACATGGTTTAGATGGTTTAGATGTTAGACTGGTGTTGGGTAGGTTGTTAACCTAGGTAAAGGTTGGACTTGATGATCTCTACGGTCTCTTCCAACCTTAATTCTGTGTAACAACATGGCATTTTGTCTCAGAGTCTAACACAAACAGCCTGAGAAGTGTTAAAATTATTGCTAAGCATTCCATAGGACCTCTCTACTCTTACCAGGCATAGATGCAATACTATTTCTAAAATGTAAATAGAGGTTATGGAATTGAGGGGGGACTGGAGTATGTGTTTTATCCTGAAAATTAAGATTAAAATTGTGTCCCAGCCAACATTACTGGAATTTCAGTTATTCATTTCTGAAGGTCTAGGATTTATCCTATTTATCCTAATTTTGGACATATATACAATGTGCACATTTTCAGGGAAGCCCATAGTTCTGATAAGAATGAAATAGGAACCATTCCCTAGTGTTTTCTTTCTCAATCCTTTCCTATGAGCTACTGCTATCATACTCCCTTGATTAGACATACAAATGGGGTCGTTGTGCATGCATGGAAGAATTGCTAGAGTTGAATGTGAAATAAAGTAGGGTTTATGCATCCATTTTATAGCTGCAATAAATAACAGGCAGAATTGCTAAAGGAATCTATAAAACATGCTATTATACTCTTTCTGAAAAGAGTGACTGCTCAGTTTTCATTACAGACCTCATCTTCTAAAGACATTTAACATGCTCACAATAATTAGACCAGCCTTGCTGAGTGGCTTCATCCTCTTCCTCTGATTCAAAACAATGTGATGGGGAGAAGTGGTTTAACCCTGTCACTTGGGTGTGGGTGCTGGTATTTGACTGGACTAATCAAATCTGACAGACAATTTTTAACATAATTATTAATTCCAAAAAATCGTTTGTTGTGAGAAATGAAGTTGCAAAGCCTCATATCTCAATATGTTAGATTTATAAAAAGAGAACTTAAAAAAAAAAAAAGGCACATTCACAACTCCTGATGTACCACTTTTTTCATTTACTGGTTGTTTACATACATGTAAGCCAGCTCGCTTCCAGTAGTAATTGTTGTATTGATTAATCATGCATTTTGTTTTCTCTTTAAATCTTTCTTCAGAGTCAGTTGTCCACCAAGGGTCTAAGTTTCCATTTTTGTCATATTTCCGACCTCAAAAAGGAAAGAAAGAAAACAAACGTTTTTGCAGCAGAAAACTTTCTCTGGTTTAGGAATCTATCACCCGCACAGAAATGAGAGCAGAATGTCCTCATGCAAATTTGTGTACAAAATGGACAGGATCAGTGAGCAAAATCTTGGCCTCACTCAACTAGAGCAATGAAAAGCTGGCGTTCTATTTATTGTCATTATTTCCATTTGCAGAAAAAGATAGTAATGAGTAATTAACTCTATAGTCCATTTTATAATTACATAGCGTAAGCAACATTTGAACTTTCTTTAAGTATAATTGTGAGCATTTTTCATCCTTAGCCCACATGTCTTTGATTCTGCAAACATGATGATAACTGATTATTAATTAATTCTGCACTTGATCAGAAAAACAACACATTGCATGGAAACTTCTATGGCATCAATTTTTTATTTTGGAGCAAACTCAGAACATTTGAACCCTATTCATTGAAGCAAGGAGAATACAAACACCTCATTCCCCAGGCTGATGGTTATAGCGCTGGCTCATGGAAGTTTCAGCATCAGGTCCCTGCTCCCCATCATTTGTAAGAGAGTATCTAATCTCCATCATGACTCCAACCAGTCAGACACAAGACATGTCTGGATGTTTCTGAGAGCAAGTTTAGCTGCCCATGGAGATGCAGCCTTGCTTTGTGATTTGATTCTTCCTTGCAACTGCAGGAAAGAGAGGCAAGGAGCAACTGATAGACATGATACCAAGTACTGAAGATATTTTCTTTCATCTTTTTCTTTCCTTCCACCTCACCGTTCCTTCCTTCTCTTGTTCAAGATGGTAGATTCCCTAGAGATGTATGTATTTCTATATTTGGAAGGTAAGAGCCTGGCAAGAAAAAGGAGTCTGCTGAGTGAATCAAATCTCAGGTTCCTCTCTGGCTGACAGGAGACAAGATGGAGATTAGATACTCACCTACTGAGGAGATGGGAGTTTATGAAGAAAAATGTCTCCATTCTGGAGTGTTTGCTGACACAAAATCTTGTAGAGCAGTGCCAACAGAATACCAGGAGACAAGGTTTTCTTTTCTTTCCATTTTTTTTTTTAAGATATTCAATGTAACATAACATAAGCAAACTCAAAATTGAGCCCTGGAGGAAAAGGAGATTCATGTTTCTTTCTCTTTGCATCTCCCTCCTCTTCCTACCCTTATTTCTCTCAGGAGCCCAATTTTTAAAAGCCCTTTACTGAGATAGCCCAAGCTAGATAGTGGTAATGCACCACTTCACCCAGTCTGAGAGGACAATTGGATTGATATTTTCAGATCATTCTTCTTTTTCCTCCCATTCTCTCTCTCCTCTTTTTTTTTTTTGTTTTATTTTAATATTTTGCCACATTTTTGATTTAACACTTTTATTCCAGTATTGTATTTTGAAACTTTCATAACTGTCTTTTAAAAAACACCAAAACTGAAATGAAAAGTGGTTTTGGAAGTGAATTTATCCATCAGAAGTTATCCCCTTGCCCTTCCCACTCCCATCAGTCAGGACTTTCTGAATCTGTTGCTGATTTAGTTTCCATTCAAGACAAACAGAAAGAATCAAACTTGTTGCATTTCTTGCCAAACAAAATCCAATTCAGATAAGCAATATTCTATGTAAATAAATCTAATAAGTACATTTTAATTTTTTATAAAATTATGAAAAACTTTCATAAAGTTGTGAAAAACTTTTTAATTTTTTCACACAACTCAACATTGTTAAAAATCCCAAAACAATAAAAAAGCTAAAGCAAGTAGAAGTCAGATTTCTAGTCTGTCAGGACTGTAAAAAAAAATAATTATCAACATACTGTCAAACACTCACCATTGTTATCAAATCCATGAGTAAACTCGTGGCCAACAATTACTCCTATGGCACCATAACTTAATGACCTGTAACACAGAGAAGCAGTTTCCCTCAGAAAGTGTCTACACTCATGAACATTAGAGGACAAAAGATGTCAGGAAAGATCATTATTTATTTTAGAAGGGGGTAGGGAAGGGGTGGAATATGGGTCTGAAAATTACATCTGCAGAATTTTCACTGAAAGTTGTTGAAACTCTTCCTTTTTAAAAACATCATTCAATTTTTAAATTTGAAAGCATTGTAGTGGTTCACTCTCCTAACCAAACCCCTTATTAGCATCATGTGAACCCCAAAATGTCTCCTTCAGCTGACTGCATTGTGCATTTTCTAACTGAAAACAGCACAAAGTTATAGGTGTAATTATTCTGTTAGCATCATCATCAAAAAAAAGCAGAGATCAAGGGCTGCACTGGGCTTCTGTACCATCAGCTTCAATCACTCTTTGCTGGCGCACAACAAGGATTCTACTTTGGAGAGCACTAAACAGATCTCCATTCAGCTTTAAAAATAAAGGTCATGAAATTTCCTTGCACCTGCCCTGGAATAGAACACAATACATAGTCAGATCTAATGTACTGGAGAAACAGAACAGAAATAAATACTTTCTACACCTGATTGAATATTAATTATATCTTCCTTATATCCAAATAAAGATGAATCTCAGATAAATAGGTAAGAAATAGGGAAAGGGTTGGGGCTTTTTTACACCAAAGGCTGTGGATATCATGGGGATAGGTGATCTACTAAATGCATCTTTATTAAGTTAGTTTATATGGTTTTAATTATTTCAGTTATTGAGATGCTAGACTTCAAAGTAGTTTATAGTATTTCTAACGTATCGAAATAGAAGAAAGGCAGAGGGGTTTGAAATAACATGTTATCACTGGACCTAATGATCCATAGTATGTTAATTGCTCATCTCAGTTATGCCCAAAAAGTATTGTATCATTTAATTCCCTCTGCCCCCATGGCAATCCTTCACTTTGTTTTTTTCTTTCCTGAAAGGTACTTTAAAGCATGTTAAAATCTTCCCTACTGTTTTTCCCCCAAGCACTATTACAAACCTCTAAAAAATGCTGGTTAAAATTATATGTTTCGGCAATGGAAATATCATCCTTTTTTGTGACAAATTTGTAATCTTGCGTAGCACACAGTGATAATTACCCATAATAAATGCACTATGTTAGACTTGTTTTCCACATCTGAAGTAAAGTGATTATACAAGATATTTTAAAGCTGGAGAAGTACAAAAATAATGGCACAAACTATGCAAAGAGACCATGAAGAACCAAGCCCTACTACTAAATACACCTTATTTTCCCTCTAAGGTTCTCAGTCACCATGATTGGCAGAGACAAAGAGCAGGCTGGTGTTCTGGCACTCTTGTAGCTTTCCTTAGCTCCACAAGATGGGGTGAAGTTTGGAGTGAATTTTGGCCTTTACTTTTGTGAGCCCTCTTCAGTATTTTGTCCTGTTCAACAACATTTTTTGCCCCAAAACGTTCATACTTTTCATAAACATGCTTCACATACATGCTCTGTTCATACTTTTCACTTCTGGCCACAGCTGGATAGAAATGGGGAAAATTAGGTGCAGCTGAGAAGACACCATTTTAAAAGGAAACTTTCTGGGGCTGGAGAGGCTCAGAGAACCATAAGGAAGCTACCAGGTCAGATAGTTTGAACTCTCTATTTCCATATATCTGGCAGTGAAGGCTCATAACTATGAATGATGGCATCTCAATGGTATTTTATTTCATAGACTGAGATGTAAAAATGATAACTAAGCTTCCCTTTATGTAAATAGATATAACTGGTTTTTGGTGGTTGTGCTGGAACTGGACTCTAAAATTCCACTAAATGTTAAATATTTGCTAAATCAGTTTTTCAGCAAGTGCTGATGATTATTTGATGGGTTTTCTGTTCCACTGCCATGTACTGTTTCTTCTAAGCAGACGGAAAACATCCAGAATATTTCAAGGACAAAAGCAATCTGTTGTCCGAGATAAACCAGCTACATTTGTTTACTAAATTTCATTTTGATACGTACTCAAGCAAAACCAATTTAAGCTAAGGTAACCTTTAAAGTAGAGAAATGAGCAAAGTGTAATACTTTGAAAAAAACCCACAATTTTATCGCTATGATAGAAGGTCAGAATACAGAGAAATCTCTTCAGAAAGCCAAGTTGGAAGCAGGTCTGCAATAACCATCACAGAAAAAAGGTTCACCTTAACAAGAAAGGACTTTCTTCTACCCCCAATTCCCACTTAGAAAGTCACCTGGCTCATAAGAATTCTCTTTAAATGCAAATTAATTTGCTCCTAAATTGAACGTGACTTTCTACATATATTGCCAAATTTCCTGTTTACAAGGACACAATCCAGACTGGAAGATGGCAAATCCCAAGTGTTCGAAAAGTTTGATTTTTTTTTAACAAAGATTCATTTAGGATATGTTTCACCAGTAACTGGCTTTATATAACTGCAAAATAACTTTCAGAAACTGCCATCAGAAAATTTTCATGGTCCTATCCTGCACTAGAATAGAAAGTTATTGAACTGTACATATGCAGTGATTTTTTAAAACTAAATGTATGCGACCTATAATTACTCTTCCTCAGCTACAGTAGCACATGGGCCTGCTCAGGCAATCATTTATGCACATGGAGATATTCTCATGCACCTCAACAGGCACAGACAAAGGCTCACTGTTAATCTTAGATATTAGCAGAAAGTGAACAATAAACTGATAATAATTGGCTTCTCAGGGTATTCACTTCTGTTCAGGAAGTGTTAGTTACCTGATTTACAATTCCTTTTAATACCTGCCATGTGCACACTGCTGCATCTGCATGCTATAGCATTGAAACACTTCCACTTGGGTGCACTTAATTAGCAATTCCTGTGAGAAATCAGTCATCAGTTTAAGACAACTGCAACACATATGGCTCCCAAGGGTAAGAAAAGTTATCGCACAAAGCAGCATTTTTCAAAGTCAGTTCTTTCAATAGTAAAAGCAGGACACAGCAGGGAAGAACATATAACCCAAGGGCCAAGTTTGCCCTGCAGAAGGGCACTACTTGTTGGTTGCCTTCAGCAGCACAGCTTTCTCCATGCCTTTCTCTTTGTCTGTATGCATTTGCCATACTTTTCCCACTGTTCCTCATTCCCAGGTGTATGACGCTCCCTGGAGCAGCACTTACCTAGGATACTCTGTTCCCCAAAAGAAAGGCTTTTGCAGTTCTCCTGCTGGGAATCCTGCAATAGAAAAAAAAAAAACAAAACAACAAAACAAAACAAAACAAACAAAACACAAAAAAGAGAAGGTTTTTGCTAGAGGAGCTTTCCCTCAGGTGTAGTTTCAGAATGCATAGAGAGGATCTATAAGAGGTAGCAGACATCCTCCCTCCTTCAGGATCACTATGCAATGATGCTGCAATGCAAGAACTTTATTTTATTCTGTATCTGTGTAAGTCACATGTTCCTGTGGAAAAAAAAAGATCTCGTGTTTCCTGTGAAGAATACTGTATTACCCTCAGATGTGTAGACAGATTGACAAACAATATACGTAAAATCCAACAAGAATTCAAATAGTGTTAGCTTAGTGAGGCTTCAGTGCAGCAAAAAAACATGAAAGTGATAAAATGTGAACCTAATTCTATTTAGTCTATGAAAATCAATGGTAAATGAACATACTTAGGCACTTCATTAAGGGAGAACTGTAGATTATTAAGGCTGTAGGGTCAGTCTAGCCACAGGCACTACCTGGCTGCTTCTGGTAGACTGACTAGTTGTGAAAAACCTGTCAGTGGAGACACTCTAGGGAGTGAGAATCTACTGATGTTTCATACAGGAATCAAAATTGTTCTTCAGATTCAAAGGCACATGCCTATTTTTAATTCCAGGTTAATATTTCAGTGCTAGGATACTGAAAACAGTGGAGCTGCACATGGCAAAAGTTTAACACACCAAACAATGCTAAATAAAGCAGGCACCTATGGTCTAGGTTTTTAGATGATGGTGAAAAGTGACACCCTTCCGGTCCCAAATGTGGAATTTACTGTCTTGTGTCACAAACTCCCATTTATTAAGCTCACATATATGCCTCCTTTGAAGGTTATCCCACATGGACATCACCTTGTTGAGGAAGAACCAGTTTCCTCAGGTAATCCACTTGTTTTCCCAAGACCTGCTTCTTCAGCCCCTGGACCTCTCTTCAAGAGATCACCCGAACACTCAGATCAAAACAAAATCCACACTCACTTGATTCTTAACCTATTCAGTCCTTTGTTGATAGATAAGTCAAGGATTTCTTTATATCTGAGATAAAATGTCAGGGAAGGTCTTTGTCTTTTCCTTACAAAGTCTTTAAAATACTTTCAAAGAAAAAAAGAAAAAAAGAAAAAAGGAAAAGAAAACCAGTATGCTAAGTGTAATTCATGTCAAAATGATGTGTCAAATGGCATGTACTCCTGGCCTGCCCATTTGTTCCTCTGTTGCTCCTCTGTGGCTGCCTTGATTATCTACTTGCAATTAGCTTACAAAAAGTGTGCGTTTCAGACTTCTTTTCTGAGTGTTGTCTGGGGTTTTTTTCTCTTATTTCTCCAGATGTTGCTTTGTTGTTTCAAGCATTCTACCATTTGATTTTCCAGCACTATAAAACACAATTTTACCAATATCAAGGACAAAGCTTTCCTGATCTAACTCTGCTTGCCTCCTGGTGCACAGAGAAGAGTATTTACTATGCACATTTTTAAAATCTCACAGCAATGGTATGCTCATACGTGATGAAAATTGCTTGTTAGTGAACTAATTTAAGAGCTGGTGTTAGAGCTGGTGGAAATCTAGTCTGAGCTGGTTCCTTCCAAACATTGAACTTCAAAAAAGGTTTTGGAATTATTAGGTTCTGCTAACTCCAAATGATCCTCATCCCACAACAGCAGATGAGAGTAATTGTGGCCAAAATGAACAAGTGATCCCACACTGAAGCTGGTATGAACCAAGGTAGCACAGTCACTCCACAAATCATGCTTAGTGATCACACAAACCTGTGTGCCTGCCACTGCACTGAGGCTATCAAGATCTCTTAAGGAGCTGCAATTATTTTGTCTGGGTATAGACCTGAGTAGTGAATTTGCACTTGTCTGCAGTAGAGGTAATATACATTATTTACAGCAAACTAGGTGCAAACCTTCACTCAGGCTCATCCAGCTACAAAATATGATCGAAATATATCTTCATAGAACAGTCGGCTGTGAGTTAAACCATGAGATAAAGTTTTCACTGGGTAAGTCAATGAATGGTAAGAAGCTCTAGCCCTGAGCCCATACAACAGATTAATAATTATTTCACTCAGAGTCGGGATCCATTTTAGGAAAGACATCTCTGAGAAAAGTACTGGTTGAAGGAGTGGTTTCTGCTTCTAAGTACCTGTGTGAAACACCTCTGTAGTTTGATTGCACTAAAGGAAGCTCAGGAAGTACTTTCAGGCCAAAGCAGGGTCAGAAACCAGTACAATTTAACACACGTTTCAGAAACATTCAAGAAACTGGAATATATTACCCCTAAAGGTTGTTTGGTGGTTTTTAAGAAAAAGAATTATTTCGTTTTAAAAGTAATTCTTTGGCAGCTGTCATAGCAAAGGCGTCCTGTTCTCCAGAGGTTAGGAGCACTAAATGAGGGACAGTGCTTTGTCCACTATTGCAACACCAGAAGGAACTGATTTGGAATTGGCAACACATGGCATCCCTTTTTATGCAATATCTCCCTCAGGCAAGCATCAACTGTATCATCCTTGGAGGGAGCAAGGATAACAATGTCACAGACCTAGAATGTCCTTGAAATTGTAACAGGAGATAGATCACCTGGCAGTTTATTATTTTGTGCTGGTCTGAATCCCTCAATTTAGGCAATTCCCTTGTGAAGTCTGTTTCTTTTATGTTCAGCATATTGCTCCTAAAAGAATTAATGACAAAACTTGGAGACCTCATAGGCGGCTACAGTTACAATAAATACTAATGGGATTATTTATATGCCACTGGAGTTCAAGCAAGCAAAGGACTGATCCGAAGGAGTAAGACAGGTGGACTTCAGAGAATTCCACATCTTAAGGAATGGATGCAGGCACTGGGAATGTACTTTGAGATAACACTTCACCATCAATTTAGCCTGTAGTGCATCTTTTAGAGCTTTCTCCATCTACACAGCCCCAGAAGAGAGATACGAGCTGACAGACTCTCTCTTCATGTACTGTATTGCACACGCAGGTGCAGAGCCTACACTCAAGGCCATTACTGACCAACAGCACACAGATAGAAAACTATGTTGTCTTTCAGTAGACTCCCCCACAAATCTATCTGCCATAATTAGGACCTGCCTTAACTACCTTCTGACAACCTACCTCCTTTTGGAGCAATGTCACTGAACTGCAGCATCATTCTGAGACAGACACTGGTATCACATGCCACAAGAGCACTGGTCTGTGGACAGCTCAGTCCCTGTTGTCACAGAACAGCACTGGTACCCTACATCCATGCATCTTACCAGTGGCAGGATGGGACAACACCTTGTATCTCAGCTGTTCCGATCACAGCCCTTTAAGCCCAGCAGTTCAAGTAGTTTTCAGTCCACCTGACTATCCACTTGAGTAGCCCATTCTTCAGCAGTTTGCATTTGAGAATGTTAGGGGACACAGTGCTGAAATTCTTGCTAAAGAATTAATCACATTCATATCTCTCTCCTCATCCACCAAGCTAGTAAAGTCATTGTAGAAAGCTGGCCAAAGAAACTGTTTCTGGGATTTACTTTATCATGTACACAGAGACTGATATGAGGCTGACTAGCTTGCAATTCCTGGGATCTCCCTTCTTGAAGACAGGAATGACATTTGTTTTCATCCAGTTCCCAGGAACCTCCCCCTGTCACCGTAAGCCTTCAAAGATAACTAAGAGGGGCCTCACAACAACATCACTCTGCTCACAGGTGCACTCCGTCAGAGCCCATGGGCTTGTGTTTCCTCAGTTTGCTTAAATATTCCCTAAGCTACTCCTCCTCCACTGAGGTTCAATTTCCTTTGTTACCAGGTCCCCTGCCCTTACTCAGCAGTGGGACAATATTTTCCCTAGACTTTCCTGCTGTTGCCCTTCATATCCTTCACCAGAATCATCTCTAGCGAGGCTTTAGCTTTCCAAACCCCTGTGTCTGGCCTCTTGGACACCAACTCTTTATTGCACTTTCCTCTAAGTCACCTTGCTGCTCTGGAACACGGATGCACTTCAAGTAGTGGCTTTCTTCAAATGTTTCACTCTGAATTTATGCTGATTTTGCAGCACTCTACCCACACAGGACTACTTTTAATGTAATTGGAGGTTTCTACTTTTATTTTACACATTATGTCGCTTTCAGCATCTCCCCACAGCGAAGTGCTATAAAGCTTGTTAGAATGTATTTAAAAGTTGAAGGTGTGGGATTTTTTGCCAGTTTTACAGGGGCTTTACTGGCATTAACAAATCCATTTACCAGCTAATACTTTCATGGTATTATTATACACATTTTTGTAGATGAATACTCTTAAACTCAGTGTAATATTGTTAGTTCAGTGAGAAGACACAAGCAATCACATTAGATCTGATAGTTTACTGAAACAATACAGACTGATAATACATGAAGTAAACCAAGAACACATGAGATGACTTGCCAAATCATGAGGAAATTTGGAGTTCAATTCTAATTTTATAGTTCAATTATATTATTCAGATATATAGCATTATATTTTTAACTGAGCAAGGCAAGAACTAGTAAAGCCTTATTCCAAGTTACTGCATTTACCATTTCCAATAATTAGGTTGGTTAGTTTAAAGCAACTTCTGATAGTCCAGTGAATCCTTTAAGTAAAAGATGGGAGACAGCTGTGCTAAATTGTGTGATATACAGGGTACTTTGCCAATTGTTGTACTGGCAACTCTCAGATGTGTTTAAAAGCTGTAATTCACTTTTTCAAGTGTCGTTGAATGCATCCAGATGTAGAGTTTTAAAGGGATAAGGTATAAGCAGAAGACTACTGCTAGTCAAGCCATCAAAGGACATTGAATTCACGCAAGGAATTAAATGTGAGACACCTGGAGTGTTGGTTATTTATCTACAAACAGCACAAAGAGCAGGATATATTTGCTTAAAATGGTTCCACAGACTTCTGTTTGGACAACTGAATCTCATCTCAGTGATGGCTTTGCATGTCCTGCTTGGCCTCTAGCTGTCGGTCTCAATGGCAAGGGTCTCCTGCAAATTCTCTCTCAGATAAAATACGCATGGGAAAACATTTCAGACACCATAGAGCACTCCAGATAGCTTTGGGCATTGGTATGGAGGTGACAAGGGTTATTATATTCTATCATAACATGGAATCCTACACTTAAAATTAAATTTTAACCCATGGACAAAGAGGATAGAAAACAAAAATTCTGTAAGGATAGGAAATATCAATTGTGTAAGGCACAGTAAATGTTTGAGGCTATGGATGAATACAAAGCTTAACTTACTGAAGAGTAGTGAATAAATTCATTAAAGAGATAAATGGAAGTGATGGTTGTCAAGCGGAGGACTAAGCTGCCTCTGGTTCACTTCTTGGCTCTGTTTCTGCTTCACCTGACAAGAGGCTCTTCGCTGCTCATGAAAAAGAGAGAACCCAGTAATTCCCAACCCCAATGGGGCAGCATGAAGAAAAACATGAGGGGTTTGTGAGGGGCTAAGGAATACTGTGTGCTAAGAGACTAGAAAAGTTGTGAAAGCATCAATATTTACAAGAAGCTTTAAACATTATTTTCTAAGAGAAAAAATCTCACTTGATTCTCAGGGAAGGGGAAGTAGTGGGGGAGAACAAAGGCAAAGTTCTTCTATTTGATACACTCATAGACAAGAATTTTAGGAAGAAAAAAATAAAGAATGAATGTAATGATGAAGCATCATCTCACCTGCGACCATAATTAAATAAAAGAGTATACTAGTCATTAGTAAATGAAAATAGAAAATGAAGTCTCACTTAGGAACACTTAAAACTTACTTAATAACAGGGCTCAGAAAGAGTTCAGTCCAAATCTGTTATCTTCATTAACCTCCTGGAAACTAACAGCACACTTGAAACTACTTCATCAATAACCTTTCAATTAGTCTAGTTCTTAAGAGAAGAGAAAGTGCCCCTATACACAGTCCCCTTGTCCTCCCCGGCCACGGCACTGTGTGATGTTTGCCAGCACATCCCCAGCTCCCGGCAAGATCAGAGTTCTCCCTTGCAACTCACCACATCGGCAAGCTGCCAGCATCAATATCTGCATGATGCTTCCTGTAAAGATGATACTTATTGGCTAATATGAGCTCTCATCTGTGGTTTTCTCTGTGGATGCTAATTTGAATGCAATTTAAAAATTTCCTTTAAATCTCCTTCCTGTAACATATAATGAGGCTACTCTCCAAAGAGGAAAAAAATATTAAACACACCATATGACTGATGAACAGTTCCTTTCTATCCTTAACATATTCAAGGGCCAATATTTCAGTGCTATAATGAAATAAAACCTTTTCTTGAATAGAAGTATGCTAGCATACTTTGATCATCACCTCTGTCTATTTTCAGCATGTATTTGTTGACTGCTCTAGAGTGCATTAAAATAAACTAATCCTTTAGGAATGTGCATTTGGTGTTCCAATTATGATAATTAAAAAGATAGTATTCATGCTGCTTAGATTATATGAAGTGTACTTGGATACAATTTGAGACTCTAAAGGCAATGAGACATACCTGTTGTCCTTGTTAAGTACCTACAATTGAGGGGAAATTGACAAGCAAATGCACAGAAAATTGAAAAATTATCCAAGCTAGGACTAAGAAAATAATAACAACCATTTTAAACATGCATAGTGGTTAATCTAAGACACTTTGCATTATCGAAAAAGAGGAAATAAATAAATAGAACTCATGTAAAGAGAACATCAGGAGTAAACGTATAAAAATGTGATGAACTTTATCTATCATATTTTTTAACTCTGCTCTTTGCAGGATATCTTACTTTCATACAGCTACTTATTTCTTCTTTGGAAACGTTAACAAAATTGTTAGTCATTCAAGCTATCAATAGTTTAGTAATGAAAATGAAATGAAGCAACAGCAAACATAGGGCTGTTTGCCTTAAAGTGCAGCAAAATTTGGTACACCTACTGCATACACAAGGTTTGCTGTATTCTTGCAAATCTAAAATTTTTTCTAAATAATCTATTTTCTATTCTCTATTAGTGTTCACTTGTAGTGAAAAAAGACCTTTTCTTCCAAGTAATTGAGTAGTCTAGTGGTCAAGTCAAGAACATTAGTAGATTGTATGTATATAAGGATTGAATGGACTTGTATGGAGACTGTGGTGATTTTTTATGTCATTGATACAGACTACAGAGACAGAAGAATTTGTGATCCTTCAGTCAGGAGTGTGTCAGAGTCTTCTCTGTGCTCTGGGAGAGGATAGAAAGCAGAAACATCTACCTAAAGCTCCGAAGTGATCAGGACCTCCACATTCCCCTCCACCTCTGCAGCTACCTGATGCTCTCTGCTTTTCAGAATCCAAGAGTCAAGGCACTAATACTGCTTTTTCTCTAAACCTTTTCACAAAGCCTTCAGTGACTAATCAAGTTAGGAGTTGCTATGATTATCTTGATGTCGTCACATAGTACATTTCCATTTCCAAACTGAATGGTCTTAATGCTTAGAATCAACTTTTGGAACCAAGTATCTTCTAGTTAACGTAGAAACTGCTTTCCACAATCAAAGTCTATTATGTATTTTAAAATTCTTATTTCTCACATTCTCCTTAGTAAACTCACAAAGAGCAAAAGTAGACAGGCCTTGACACACTAAAAACCAGTTTGAAGAGCAGGGGCACTTAGGCAGATGAAGAGAATATCAGTCCATTCACTTATTTCCAGCAGTGATCAGTAGTAGATGTGAAGGGAGTGTCAAGCAAGTCTCTGTGAGATAATTCTTCTACTAGTACACTTTTCTACCTCCTAACAACCAGCAGCAGAAGGACCTGTACTCCTGGACTGAGTTGATATCCCTCTGTTCTTTTGTACAGAACAGAATGCCCTCCTTTTTGGATCATCTGCTAATACAGTGACCAGCACAGTTCCTCATAACAGACCCCTGCAACTATTTTGCAAATAAGTAATCAGTTCCTACCTTCTTTTCTTATCTCTAACCAGCCATTAATTTATGAAAGGACCTTCTTTGTAGTCTCATGACAACATCCAGGTAATAGCACTGAGAAAGAACCTCATCAAAAGTGCCCTATGGAAATAAGTATAGCACATCAAGCATACTTATTTGCTTTCTGAATTTCAAAAAATTCTAGTAGATTAAGAAAGAATAATCTTTTTCTAAAAGGAAAGTAGAAAGCAACTCACATTCTCACAGTCACTCTTCACCATTATATCATTTGCTTATCCATTCTCTATTCAATCATGCTATGGCCATGACCAGATTCCTTCATATATGGGCTATAATGACTTTTTATGCAGATCCCTCTGAATTGTCTTTTGAAAAAAAAGTATTTGACACTTGCCACACCTATTCTTCCTGTGCTAAGGCCACTATAAGTGATAAGCTATACATCAAAGCAGGCTGTTTGGCAATTTTTTGTCATTTGAAATACCTGGGAGAATATTATCTAGTCCTTATATTTGTCACAGTTCATTGTATGAATTTCTTCTACAGTGCCTTCTGTTGACACTAGATTTTAAACACTTTCCAGGACTTACCCCTCGTAAGAAAAAGCTCCAGGATTAGAAGTTCCCAAACTCTTCCAATGAATTATCTTATTTTTATGCCTTAGATACTCTCCTCTTTCAGTGTATTTGAAAAAAGGTTCTATTTTTCATTCTTATGCTCTTAGAAAGTTGCTCCTTAAAATCTTTGTGGGCTTGCTATATCACAACTTTCTTATTCTCAAATGACTCTGGTTTGTAGAAATTTTTTTCTATCGTTTAACTAGGCCTTTTGAAAATGTCACAGTCTTAGTAGCATGTAACCAGTCCCTCCCCAAACTTTGTATGGATTACCACTGAAAACACAGCTGCAAAGCAATAAGGTAGAAACTGCTGGATATGAGATATACCTAGTGAGATTTGCCCAGCAAGTACATCGTGCAGTATGAATATGCATGGTCTTGCAAACTTCAGTCTCTAGCAGAACAGTTCTTTCCCAGCAGCATTAATGGGAACCCTTTAGTGATGTATCAAATATCTATCAGCAACTTCAGACTTGAAAATATTCCTTACTCATCTCACAGGGCCTCTTCCCCAGTAAAAACACACCAGCCAGCAGGGGAAGACTGTGCTGTCCCATTCTTTAAATCTTCCCTCCTGTTGTGCATCATTTTTAAGGCATGATTTCATTTGTACCTCTCTCTCAAGTAGGAGAGGTTTTGTTCAGAAAGAACCACCTTAATCCTTTTTCTCTTTGAAACATTCCTAAAAGGAGTGTGGGTAGCACTGTCCAAACTTCCAGGTCACATGCCGGCGGAACAGCGTCAGCAGTTATGATAGAAAATACAATTGCCTCTACACCCATAACTGAAGGGTTAGTTTGACAACTCTCTGCCTTGAGACATTGTTAGACACAGTGAGTGTGAAATTTTCAATGACTCCAGCCTCTCATTACAGTTTTCTCCAATGTGCCACAGCAGAGAGGCCAAGAGAGCTGAACCCTGCTGAAACTTGAAATAATCCAATATTAAAGAACATATAAGAGCAATGGTCCTCATTTCCTGCTGACCAGGCTTCCTGTGCATTCCCATGACACATGTCCAGCAGCAGTGCTGGCTGGTGCTTAGTTCCTTCAAAAGAGCAGCTGTTGTGTTTCACAGGTACCTCAGGGTTACGATCAGCTCAGGGAAGCCTTAAGTGCTCTCTCAGATGATCAACAAAAATGTGTCTGTGTAATGATGGCAGCTTTCTAATTAAGGCAGCACTATCTAAACCTAGATTTAATTTTAATCAAAAGAACTGCCTAATTATTATACACACTTTACAAATGAGGTCACTTAGACACAAAAAAATTTAAGCGAGTGGTTTGAAGGCAAAATCGTTTACAGAAATTGGTAGAAGCAGATACCAGCAGACTCAGATTGCCAGTCCTCTGCTGTAACCTCTTCAGTGTGATACATTAATTTTGTGCCTTTTGAGAACTATTTCTCTCTGCTACCAAAAGAGATTCAGGAGAAAAAGGGGGAGTCACTCAGGAGCTTTTGAAATGCCTGTCTCTGAGGACCGAGACCACAGAGGTGATGGCAACCCCCTTCCAGACCCCAATGGCATAGGACAAGAATGCTGATTCAACATACAAAGCTATTAAGAGCAAAGAGAAGTGTTGGGGTAAAGGTACACCCGTTGTACACAGAAATACTGGTATGGTATTTAAAGCCTATTAGAAATTTGCAATGAAAAGTCCCATTAAAGCAAATAGAAATGAGCATCGAAACCCACACACACCTTTGAAAAACTCAGCTCTTTTACCTTATATGTTTTCACATTAGAATTTATGCTATCGAAAAACAAACAGTAACTAAAATTAGAATAAGATAGGTAATACTGCACATACAAAATAATTTCATCAAACTATAAAGAATTTTAAGTTAGCTTCAGATACTACTCCTTGTCCTTGAAGTTATGGAACAAATCCACTGGACACCCCTTCTTAGATTTCCTGGTCTATATCACGGTCTCTAGTCACATTTATTGCTACTTATTTATCAATACTAGAGGACAGAACTGCTATCACTGTATTTTTATGGAGATATGTGTACACACATTTTTGCAACAGAAAACAGAAGACGGAAAAACTAAGCTTTAATAAAAGTGATTTAAGCTATTATTTGCAATAGATGGAGTATACATCTGGTCACTGCAACTCAGCTGACAAGGGGTAAGTCATCGAGCAATAGTAGTTCCAATTTGCCCTAGGTTTCCAGAACTGTCCTCTCACTTAAGTCTCACAACTGAATTACCAGGTACGAACTTTTACTTTTTAGTCACAAAAAACACAAATGGCACAGCTTTTATCTGAAGCTTGGTACATACATTCCCAAACAGGCACTTTATAAGAGAAGTCAGATACTCACTGATCTGGTTGGTAGATGCACTATAAAAAGCATTTACAGTAGTTGGGCTTGTAAACCACCTGTAGTAAGAACAAAAGAAATCATCTGTCAGTACTCTTACTCATCTTTATCAATAAAAGGAGCAAAGACAAAAATTAAACTGAGTAGAAGGAAGTAAAAATATTAAGGACTTAGGATACATTAAAGTTTAAATATTTCTCCATTTCAACATGTTACCTACACTTTCTAGAACAGTGAAATCTATTTCTAATGGCTTTAAGTACATACTATCAATGAATGCTCAACAGGAGCAATTCTTAAGCTTCCTATTATCTAACCTGTTTAATGTCTAAGTTACCATTGTGCTTATGATGTATGCCATGCTGATGAACTGAAGTTGACTCAGCAGAAGCTGCAACACTGACAACAGCTATGAAAACTCTCTTGGGTGTCTCTCAACCATGTGTGGAGAAACTCCCTGTTCAAACTAGAGTGAAGTGGCTTCAGTGGTTTTGCTTAAAAACTATTTGAAAAATTAGGATTATGCCAGCAACATGAGCAGGTACTTTCTGGGAATGCACATTCAGAAACAGCTTCATGTTCTGTACCCTACACAATGAACATGACTGTCAGTGTGCCTCTTGCCAGGCGTTTCTTCTCATAGTTTGATTTCTCATACATACTGGAGGAAAAACTAGATTTGAATAGAATTGGACTTCAGTGATCCTTGTGGACCCCTTCCAACTCAGAATATTCTATGACTCTGTTAATAACAAATAGGATTTATTTATCTCCCTAGCTTAAGCTCATCTATATTGACAGTGGCTTCAACTGTATGAGTAGAAATTCTCAACTGACTTCAACAAGACCCAAATCTCCTCAGATGAAACCCTGAGTTCAGTGAGCCCAAGATTTCACCTTGTGATTTTATAAGGAAGAACTGAGATAAAAGTAGTAAAGATGATCAGAATTAGTAGTTAATTCATAATAAATTAGAAGTAACTCTAGAAAATGTCCAAACAGGAATACCTGATGTCTTTAGCAATGCATTATTCAGAAGTTTTGTAAAGCCACATGAATGCAATGTATTTGTTTTGGAAAATTTCTTTTGAAGAAAAGAGATAGGAGTTGCAAAACAAAGAGTAAGACACAGGAAGTTCTATAAGAACATGGAAAATGTGTGATATCAGTGACATTCATGTGTACAATCTGTGTTTTAAAATAGCACCATCAAATGAATGACTTATCTGCAGATCCTGACTCTTTTTCTGACAACT
Organism: Serilophus lunatus; assembly: GCA_013399895.1. Classification (NCBI taxonomy): domain Eukaryota; kingdom Metazoa; phylum Chordata; class Aves; order Passeriformes; family Eurylaimidae; genus Serilophus; species Serilophus lunatus. The sequence goes on from VXBA01002512.1 coordinate 792,052, forward strand.
AATGTTCTCATATAAACCATGTAAAAAAGGGAAGAGTTTTAGAATGGCAGCATTTTGTCTTTTATCAATAAATTTAAATGCTTTTCTTATTCTCCAAGCTAAGCAGCTTATTTTGCAATGCATCATATAGGAAACCTAATCAATGAAGGCAAAAAGAGTGATGTCATGGACTTATTTTGCCCATCCATCACATTATAGGTTTTAATTGCCACAGATAACTCTCCCTGTTTTGTTTATTAGAAGACTGTAAAGAGGAGGAGCAGGAGGAGGTTGTTTTCTTGTATATTTTCTGGTTTTTCCATAATAAGGAGATTAAATGTTAAAAGTAATGTAGTGAGATAAAAGAAAATTGAAGAAAGAATGTGTATGGAGAGGGGATAAAGAAAAAATTAAGGGGCTTAATTATCTACATTTCAATTTCATATTTGTTCACAGCAGCAATCAGCTGAACTGTTTTGAAGGATGCAAGCCTTACACTTATGCACTGAGACCTGTTCTCAAGACTTAGCAACAGGTCTGGAGGACTGTCCCTTTTTTTGATAGGGAAGGACCCCATCTGAAAACAACCCACCTGAAACACTCAACACTTTAATTTAGGTTTTACTGTAAGTTTGAACAAAGACACAGCGTTGTGACTTCCACCACACCCAATTGGCTTGTTCTACTTACAACAGCCTTTCTGTTCTCTCAAACAGCAATCTCTAAGTTTGAAAAAGGCTTCTGGGACAGCAATCCTTCTTTGCCTCTCATTTCTAGTCAGAGGATCGAGGGTCTGAGACAGGTAATAGATACTTCAAAACAGACTAATGTGGTTTGCTCTTCTCCCCATCCTCTTTGCAGCTGCAGCCCTGAAGCCTTACCACAGCTAGCTGAAGACAGGAAACACCACAAGCAGCAGTCAAAGTGCTCGTCAATGACAAGTGACACCTCTCTAACGGGACAAGCTTGCACACATTTTTGTTGAGTGGGCAGCTAGTGACACATGTCACTAGTCACATGACACTTGTCACCACAGGAACACCTCACTCTACTCAAGAGCAACCGTGCATGATGACATTTGGTCCACAGTTACTGAGGGAGGACATCACACCATCCCTTGGCCAAACTTTCACACCTATGAACTCACAAACTTGTAGGTGGTAGTCTAACTACTAAGACATATCACAGCATCCTCATCCTGAGACTGCTTTTTAATTCATGAACTACCACCACAATAACAGCCCATCCTGTTTCCTGAGCTTACTATGAGCCAAAGACCAAGAACAGCCTTGATTTTCTCACTATAAAAGTGAACTACTTTCTAAATTGCTCTTTCATAGCAAGGCTTCAAGAACGACTCTGTATGAAGTTTGATGTGGTTTTAAGCAGCTAGGAAAAGGAGACTTAGAAGCTATACTGAGGAGTCAGAAAAAATGAGGGTTCTCCAGTAACAAGCACAGTATACAGCTGAATTTCATATTTGACACTTGACGAGGAGCATATTTCCATTCCAGCATTTTGTTGTACCATTCTGAGCCTGTCTTAAAAAGATTTAGGAAGTATTTTCCACAAAAGAGTAGAAATAACCAAGACTGCTTCCATTCAAACTAGCAGGACAACTTCACTTCTCATCTGTCACCCTCTTTCAGTGAGCTCCTTGAAAAGACTGAACCTTCAGTGACAGGGCTTAATTAATAACACATCAAATTACCATATGACGGTGTGTAATAAATAACTGTTGCTGTTAAATTTTAAGGTGAAGCAAATTTAGAAATAGCTCTATCTTTCCTGTTTGAAGTCAGGTTGCCTGGGCACTTGCTCTAGATCTGGTTAAAATTTCACTGCAATTTATCTCCTAACAGAAGAATAGACAAGCATAACATATACTATGCTCTTATCAATTGCAAAGTAAACAAATAAAAAAATCCTAGAATTGTTTACACTGTTTTCATTTGCTATAAACATATGAAAAAGGGACAGGTTTGATTGATGTCCTGTAGTATTACCTATAAACTACTGCAGCAATTAAAACCTAACGCTGCAGACTCAATGATTTTGAGATTTCACTTGTGGAAATACAATCTGAAACATATACTGAGATAGCAAGTAGGGCAGACACTCTCTTAGTTTGGGTTTCTTTAGGCTAATATTTTCTCCACGATATCTTTTTTTCTGAGTTAAGAGTATAATGTGCTGCATTGCCAGTCATGAAGAGTGGTGACTGGGAAAATTTACATTACAGGAAAAAGCTTATTATTTTCTTTAATTCTCTGTAAGGCACAAACTCAATTTGCAATTTTTTCTCTCAGCCTTTTGAGTTAGAAGATATCACTCAGTTTGCTGTTCAACATCTGAAGTAAGAAATTTTAAAAAATCATATAAATAAAGAAAATGAACTTGTGGATGTGTTACACACTTAAGCTGGTTAGAAGAGAAAAGCTGTACCAAGTAGCTGGAAGCTGGAAAATGTTTTCCCAAGAAAGTACTACTAAAAAAACCCCAAACTTCTGAATGGGAGGCAACTTTCAAGATAACTTTCAGAAGTGTATTTCCTATTCTTATTGTTAATGCTTTATACATTTTCCCATGTAGAAACAGAGGGTTAGCATCATAGGCCCGGCTTCCATCTGTTTCCCTTTGGGGATGGGCAAGAAACTGGTATGATAAAGCTGGGCCCAGCCTTCAGTGCCACTTCACTGCTTAAAACAAGGTTCAAAGACCAGGAAAAGGCTCCTGGAGGCTCATTTCCAGCCTCTTCTCTATATGGCAGGTCCCATCCACACAATTTCAGAGCTCTCCAGCAGTGTCTCTCCAACAGACAATAGCCTGCCCAGTGTTTTCCATGGCTACTTTTCCCTTTTTGCAGAAGGAGCTTTTACACTGTCCTTAATATCATCCAAACCAGAACCTCTCAGAACTGCCCTCCCTCATGTCAAACCAAGAGCCAGGATTTACCAACAACAGTGTGTGGTCAAGAAAAACAGGAGAATAAGTCCTGGTGGCGACCCAATAATCCTCTCATACCTCCTTTGTCTCCTCTTTTAGGGATATCAGATGTCTACATTCCCAGCACTGAAAGCTGAGTGAGAAATAATGATTTGGCCAGGTCTAAAAATCTTAGATTATGCCCTGACTTCAAAGGAGAAAAATTAATAATAATTATGCCCAAGAAGACCTCTGATGCCTTGTTATTTGCAAGTATGATTAGTGTTAAGAACGATGGATTCAATCACTGATAAAAAGGTGCAGGTGTATGTATGTATGTAGACGTGTGTGTATGGCTCCATGGATGGGTAAGCAAATGCAAACTAAAATCTTGACTCCTTTATGGCATATACACTTCCCTCTGTACTGCCTTTCACTTCCTTCTGCTCTAGCTGCGTCTCACCTGGGTTATAATAATTGTCTCCACATCTGGTGCCCATGCTACCACACTGCCCCCTTCCAGCCTCACCTCCTCCATTCAGACCTCTCAATCTAACCTGTGCTGTTTTGTGCATCAGATCCTTTAGTTCCCGCAGAAATCCTTTTTGTTAATCACACTGCTAATACCTAAGCCCTTTTTTTTCATCTGATAGAGGCAGCTGTGAAGGTGACAGCCATCTCCCCAGCCAGCTGTGAGGATGGCAGCTGGCATCCAAAGTGGATGTCAAGGACAGCGAGTTACACCTCCCACAGGCATGGGGAGCCTGGCTCCTGGGATTGGCAGAACAGGTAACTCAAGCACCCTCATACCCTGTCACAGCTTTTTGGTATCAGTAGGTCCCCCATCCACTCCCTGAGCAATGCCTCATCTGACGTTCTACGTGCTCCTTTTTTCTGTCAGGCAGGTAATGGCTAGAGACAGAGGGAGCATAACAGAGAGCAAAGCATTTTGATAATTACTCCTTATAGGGTTTTTTCCCTTTTTTTTAAGATTAAAAGCCTGTTAAACTTCTGAAATAATTCCTTCGTACTTTGATATCCACATTCTTCCTTGTTTTATCAAATTCCTTTTTCTTGCATCCCCTAGCTCCTCTGTCCATCTCCTGATGGGGTTTCCCTGATGCTTTGAATGAACCATCATTTTGATTGTCCTTTTAGTTGACTATGCTGAGGAAAGTCGTTCCAGATTGAAATAACATTGTTGAGAATCATGGACTTTGTGCTAAAAGAATACAGTGTTTTACTTTATGGGTGTAATATTACTTTAACTAGCTGGTAACTTAGTTCCTTAAACACCCATTTTCTTATTTACCTTTTCCAGTTCACAGCTTTGATGATATTGTAACATCTATCTCTAAATATAAATGCTATGCTAAAAGCTACTGAAGTAGGGAAAAGAAGAAATGGAACAAACAAACAAAAATCCCAAGGGTAGTTATCTATTAACTCACCGCCAAGCTTCATCAAAAGATGTGTGGTGTTCTATTAAATGTAAAACTTTAAAAACAAAACCATAAAAAAAAAAAAGGAGGAAAGGAAGGGAAGGAGGAAACTAAAGAGAGGAAAGGGAAAGGGAAGAGGAAGGGGAAGGGAGTAAAAGCTTCAGAAAGCAGTGAAGTATGATAGTTTAACAGTGGCAAGTGTCTAAAAAGTGGCTGAAAATTTTGAGGCCATGCCTCAGACTGATGAGAGTCATAGGTTTAACTTTTAAAATATTTACTGGAGGTGGCAATGGCTCTCTGTGCTTCAGTACCCCTCAGCAGACAGAGTGATACCACTTTCAGAGCCCTGAGCAGATGCGGAGACAGAATAATCTCCCAGCAGGAACCATAATTACTCCTCCCTATCAGGGCTCGGGCGGAGATTACCTCCAGTCCTGCAGAAGGCAGAGACTCTAGCTGTGCTAACAAAGGAAAGAGACTAAAAACCAAACTGGCATCCTACAGGCCAGAATGCACCTCGAGGTGAAAAGAACAACAAAGGTCATGAGAGGGCTAGTTGTTACGTAGTCCTGGAAACAAGATGGTAAAGACAGGCATGAGAAAGTGTTCAATCTTGGTAGTGGACAATGAGATAAAACCTTCATTTCTTAAGCATACCCATGCAAAAGTTCTCAGACTAGATAGAGTCCTTGAGTCAGGGACTGCATACCAGTTAATTTCCAGGAGTGTTTTCCCATTGTGCCAAGAATCTATGTGATCTGAAATAGTGCTGCCCACAATGCTCTGTCACAGGGAAGAGGTTGCTGTTTACCGTTAATAGAGAGAGGTGAATGTTATTTCACTGCTCTCATGGAACTGTTACTCTGAAGAGAATATACTGCCATGGTCTAGTCCTGGCCTCTAGGTCTGCAGGAAAATCCCTAAAATCATCCCCTGGGATTAATCCATGCCATGTCAGACAAAGCTGTGATGAGAAGGTAAAATTCACAATTAAAATTAAGCTATAAATAATCCCTTGAATGTATGGGGCCAAATTACAACACGCTAACCACGAATAGCCTGGCATCATCTACCTGCCTCACATATCACACTCCTGGAACAAGGCATGGCTCAGTTTCATTAGGACTTTCTGGAGTCCTAAGGAAACACCACCACAGGTGATAAGCAGCAGTACAGATTTCAAAATCTGTCTGTAGAAGGAGTAATTTTTAAGTAGCATGATTAGACTAATTAGGTTCTGCTTAGGTTTTAATTTGCATTTTAAGGATTTGATTACCCACCAGTAAGAAAAGAGACTGATTCTCTCCTGTATTTTATGACAGTTTGTGACACAATCTGCAGTCTCATGTTTACAAATAAATAAAAATAACATATGTAAATCAAATTACATTTTGTACCATTGCTATCAACAGCAGGTAACTAACAATGCTGATTTGTATTACTAATAATAACATTATCTCCTTCTAATGCTTTCATTCTCACAAAATTTATTTCATAAATCCCTGCTGTACCATATCAAACTCTAACTGTGACCAAGAGACATAATCCATTTTTAATTGCGATTCAATTACCTCTTTTTTCATTAAATTAAGTTTAAGCTGCAAGAATGTGACTACTGTGCATCCAAACAGGGATACCTAGAACTTACCAAAAAAAAAAGAGAAAAAAACCCATGGGGTTTCTGAGTAACAGGAAGGGTTGCCCATAGGCTTTTTGTATCATAAGATGTTGCCATATACATAAGTCTATTAAAACTTAATATATACCAGTATTTCTTGTATAAATTAAATAATGCAAAACATTGTTAGAAGAATACGTAAATTTGCCTTTTATCTACTTACTCTGTTTTTGGAACTTCTTTTCTAAGCCAGTAAAAATCAGACTGGGCTGCATATTTACGAGTTTGCAATACATTGCCAAAATAGTCACTTTCTGTAAACTTCAGCTGTATAGATAAAGCACAGACATTTTAAAAGCACCTCCAGTGAAAAAAAAGCTGACATAAAACAACCATAACTTTTATTTTATGCAAGATAATCATCTAATTTTTTAGCAATTATCAAAGCAAGTAAAATTTGCACACTTTGTAGGAAGGATAAATATTTTATGAGCTTAGCTAAAGAACAGTGGCTGAACAGATCTATACAGGGGCCTGGAATGCTGGAAAAGCTCTGCCATATGCAGAGAAGTGCTGAAGAAATAATAAGCACCCAACAATGGATTGCAGACTGCACATTTCTATGGCTATTATTGAGAGCCTCTTTTCCTGGAGGAAGTAGGCTTACTGTTATTTTTAAAAGTCCATTTTAAAACCACTTCGAACAATGTAACAAAGTCCCCTTTTCCAGTTTGCTTTACATTTTATAACAAATACTTCATACCCTGTGCCCTCCGAGGGTTCTGCTACTGCTTTCTTTCTGCTTCTCACATTAAATATTTACAGCCATAGGGCTCCATGCTTCCATAAGCTTCCAAGTCTAATAGCAATAACACACACATATACAACTAACCGTGTAAGAAAAAGGAATGTTAATAGTTTATAAATCGAGATAATATCCCTGTCATCAGTTGAATATAATAGTAGGATTTGAGAGCAAGTTGCACTTCAGATGTAAACTATGGTTTTGCAACCTGACATTTTTTACCAGACATTGCCACTTATCTGGGCAAATGCTCTGTCTCATTATATTGTCTTCACAGTACCATCTCACCCTACACTTTCCATGAACAACTACTAGGCTGGTAGAGTTGGTTCTTCAAAGTTTTCTCAATTAAATTAGGCCTATGTTTAGTGTTGGTTCATGTGCTTTGGCAAAGATGACTATCTCCCTTGTATTTTACTGGTTCTGGATTGAATTTATGATTCTACTTTGAATGTGAATTTCAGTAATACAATTCATCACGTGGATGCCACAGTTGAAAAATGGTAAAATATATTATTAATATTATTAATCATTTGCCTTCCTGCCTTAGTTAGGTTGAACAGATATCACATCAGAAAGGAGTCCTCCTGCAATATCCTTATCCAGGAGCCAGCACAATAAATCCATACACTGGCTAGGATCTCTTGGCACAACTATAAGTAACAATCATAAATTTCGTATCCTGGAATGCCTATATAGGGCAACACAAATGAGGTAAAATGCTTATTGTGTTTTTGAACACCATTATTTTGAGAAGAAATGGTTTTGTTTTGGTTTTATAACTAAATGCAAAATTTATTACAGTATATGTGTGACCTTTAAAATGCTTAATATCAGGAGGTTCTTTGTATCCAGGCACATTTTACTCCTAGCAAACCTCATGGCATCACTTAGGCATGTCAGTATTGACAACTTAGACATGAGAGCTAGCACAGTTAATTCAAAAATAAAATAAAAATAACCAGAAAGCACAACTCCAGGTGCATGCCAAACAGAAGACATGCTTTGATTTTAGACAGCAGCAAAACAGACCAAGGAATAGCTGCAATATGTAAATAAAGCAAGCTGCAAGTCTGACACTTACCGTTTTGATGTCTTCATTAAGATATGTGTCATTCATTATAAACTGAGGGTAACCAACTTTTGCCATAACTGCTTTTGCCTTTGAAAAACAAAATGAGAAAAAAACGTTGACAGATAAAACCACTTATCAGCATACGGCTTCCCCTTCCCCCCACTCTGTTTCCACTTTGCATTATTATGCTTCCCTGGAGGCATCCTAATTTAACTTCAAACCAACTTGCTTACAAGGTAAACTTAGTTCCACAAATGAGCTTGGCATCACAACACAGAAGGTCCAGATTCTGTTGTCAGATTATCACAGTGGGTCTATTGTTGCCTGCAGAGCTTTTGCGTACTTACAGCAACGCGTTTGAGTGCAAAATCCTAACAGCTGATTTTCCCTACTGGTTTTTGCATTAATCACATGGTCAAATGCCTGGTTTTACTACGTTTTCCAAAGGACAAAAAGAAATGGCCCGTTTCACTATGGCACAGTATCTAGTACACATCCAAGTGTTAAAATAGATTAGATACACGAATGTGAGTGAACCTTGGTCCCAGCAAGTACAGACTGATGTATTTTTCACTGAGGGCCACTTCTATTTGCACCTGAGGATGGGCACACACTTTTATGAAGGACACTGTGCTTTCCTAATACTATAGGACTAATCTTTGTCTAGTTCTCCAGTTCTGCCTTTTTGCTGTAGAGTCTTTGCCCTTTTCGTAATGTTAGTAAGGGTGTTAAAATAAGACACTTCACTTTTCATTAACTTTGCTTTTTTCCCTTTTTTAGTCATGGCTTGGTCCCAACATTTATGTGCAATCTGTGTAAACACTCCAGCGTGAAGTGATAGTAGCTGTAGGTGAGTATTCCCACTCTGTAAATCCTGGTGTGAGTGTATAAACAGCTTTAGTAAATATTCTCATGAAAATAACAGCAGGCCACCCTTACACCCAGAATCCCTGTGAAAACAACAAGTTTCAGGAAAAAAAAAGCAAAAGGATAAAAAAAAGATAATACAACATAGCAAGATGTGAAATGTGACAATTGGTAAAATTAATTAAAGCCATAACAGAGGAGGGTAGGACAAAACTTTCACTTTGAGTGTTTTCAGGATGGTGAATGCAATTTCTTCACAAGTCTTTGGAATTCCCCTGACTCCTCAAAAAGCACTCTTCTGGAAATTTGTTCTTCAAACTCAGACGTCAAAATTCAAATGAATATTGCAAGATTTGAAATGCAATAAATTAATTTGCCTTTAAACCATCTGCAGCTGTACCAACCCTGCATTCTGCTCACAGTGAGCAGAGCCTGGAGCTCTCTCAGGTCCACTGACTTCTATTTCCCTCTTGCTGCAGGGGAAGATTCCCCCTCCTCCAAAATTATATCCTTTCCCCTTTCTCCCCCTACACAGTATGTCAATACAACAGAGCTTCCCATGACAGCAAGGCTGTTTCACAGCTCTAAGGAGGAAATCGATGGAGGTCTGCTTCCATTTTAACCAAAATAATTCTGTCTCCTCTTTTATTTTTCAAGAAGAAAGGCTTATTTGCTTCTTCAAACTACTTCAATTCCTCAATCTCATTTCCAACCCGAAGTCATAATCCAGCATTTGTGACATCACGATTTAATTGCGGTTGAGATAATTAAGATGTCAGAAACAGAAGATATCAACTCCAGGTAGGAAATTAGCAGCAGCAAATGGCCTCTTAAGCAAGAAAGATCCCATTGTCATGCAAATTGCCCTAGTGATAAAAAAGCCATGGAAAAAAAATGCTGAATGGGAAATATGAAATGAGCCAAGTTAACTCTCAGCAGAATGTTTTCTCAGTTTTCCAGAAGGTTCTGCAGTCTTTCCAGATATTTTAAAAAAATAAAAATAAAAATCTGGGGAGAAATCATGACTCATCTGCAAGTTTGCATGTAATCAGGAATATCTATTTTTTTTCTTGGTGGTGGTGTCACACCCAACTAACGGAACTTTGCAAGGAACTAGAAAATTTCCTTTACTGTTTTCCATGTTTCAATCCTAGTTAAAATTGTCCTTGGAAAAGGAAAGAGCAAAACTCATCAGTTTTAATTTTTACTGAGTTAGCTGCTTAAACATCTCAAATGTTTTGCATGAGTTCCAGAATACTCATCTGAATCACTTACAGTAAGTAACCTCTGTGTTGAATCGACATAATTGAACCACTTAGGATTTGAATTAAAGAGATTTAATTCAAAAATTGACTTATATGATGAAAAATAAACTCTTAAAAACTATTTATAATGCAACTTTCAAAAAAATCAACAGTGGTTTTAAAGCAAATGTAAGGATTAACTGTCACAGTACAATGGCATTTTACTAATGATTTAGCCAGTACAATGTTGATCAAAAAATGTACATCCTGTTTTGGCACATGAAAGAACATTTTTTGGTTTGAGCTAGATTACATTCTTTAAAAATAAACTCTTAGTTTTTAGACAATCTTCCAAACAGAAGCAAATAAATTCATGCCTCGCTGGTTGTAAATGCAAAGGAGTATAAAGCCAGTCTAGATCTGCCAGTGCTTCTTTCCTGGAAGAAGGAGAGATAGGCTCTGCCTTTAATCTCATAGTGCTAATTCCCTGGTTATGATCAAAATAATGTCCCTCTCCACTTCACTGCATGGACATTTTCGGTTCTTTGTGGAATATCTGTTGCATCCATCTCAATCTTTTCTTCCACAGCAGCCCCCTGAGAGCAGCACCTTGGGATTGTCAAGTTTGGGCCCTTTTAGACCTCACTCCCCAACCAAGCATCTCTAAGGGTGAAGATGATGCCTCCAGGCTCCTTAATAGTTGGTTTGATATAGGTTCATCTAAACATCATATATAATCACATAATCTCACAAGTAACCATAAAATTAATATTTAACTTTTTTTTTTTTCTTAGTGGCACTTAAACCCTTTACTCTTTTCATGGCTCTGCTGCATTTGGAAAGCAAGCAGGGAAGAGTTCTTCCAGCCAGACTACCTCAGGAGAGTTGAGCACACTTGTCCGGTGACACATACTCTTGCTTTGAGATGTGAGATTGAGATTTCTAAGCATGAGAATAAAATAGTCAGATACTACTGAGGCTTTCTTTTTAATAAAGGCTATATAAAACACTAGTAAGTAACAGGGTTTGTTTCAAACAGATTTTTGAAAGTGAACTCAAGAGCTAATGCTGCTTCTAGTCCTTTGATGCTTTATCAGTGTTTAAAGTTGTATTTTGTGAGATAGATTGATAGCTAGAGAAGAGGGAAATGTTATTTTAATGCATTTGTAACTTAAAAGTTCTTACCGCAATATGTGTGGCTTAGAGATCTAAGCAAGTAAGACAAAGGTGATGCTGACAGTGAAGGGCATGTGGCTCCTTTGTTTCCTATAGCCAAAGCAAAAGAGGACATAGGAAGCTCTCTAAAGTGCTTGGGAATCCCTCCTAGAAGCTTTGCATCAGGTACAAAACTGTTCAGCTGAGTCCAGCACACAGTCTTATTTATTTACACAACTAACAAGTTAGAAAGTATCATAGTGAGAGCAGGTTTCTAAATTTGCTTGTTGGAAGACTTGTTTCCATGCCTATCTTTGCTGTTCATTTGCATAATATTTAACAGCAGTTTGAAGACTCCTTATTTAAACAGCACAAGAAAGAGAAAAATCTCTTCTACAACTGGCTTGCTCTTTGATAACGACGTCAGTATTTTCCCCTTGGTAAGACTAGAAGTGTGTCTAAGAGGTCAACCTTCCACTACACACGCACATGCATACAGGGAAGTCAAATGAAATGTGACAAATGTGCAGGAACTAGCCATGTGGCAACTGCACATGAATCCACCATAAACACACCATGCACAGTTTTATGGTTTAAAGGCTCATTTAATTCCTTTCTCTACTTTGCTTATCAAATTGCCATGTGAACAGGAAGAAAAGGGGTAATGGGGTACTCAGCCTGGGCTGTTGAGTGAATTAAGAAAACTCATCATTGCAGGACTCTTCTCCTGCCATTGAAAGCAAGAGACTCTCGCAGAGGGTGAGACAAAGAGAAGCAGCTCACTTTAAAGTAAGTCATGATAACTCTTTTCCATGCCAGCAGCCAGAGAGAACAGGCTCTGAGGCAAAGGACCCTGAGTGAGACTACTCCTTCCACCTCTCATTACTCATTGAAGTTTTCCCACTGACTTCAACACATGTGGGATTTTGTCATCAGTGTGTCTTTCTGTCACAATGAAAGCACGTCAGTTTACAATGGAGATGAAATAATAAAAGACCTTTCACTCTTGACTTAACGACTTGTCGATGTGGGAATGTGTACATGTTTCAATACTCCAAAGCATCCTAGTTTCCTATCTATTCAAATTGTTACCTGACAACCAAGTGTGTGAGCCTTCTGAGAGCCTTTTCAGCCACTGAGAGTATGATTTGAATATTTTATAGGCTAGCAACCCTAAGTACTGATATATTATACTTACTGTAGAGTTCAAAACAAAACATACCTTATCCTCAACAAAGTTTTATGAGTCTGACACAGATATTTTGTTTATCAGCTTGACTCAAAATAACTTTGTGAAGATCATTTTCAAGATTCTAAATATATAAAAAAATACAATTATAGTTTGCTGGAAAATTAGCACGAAATACATTCTGAAAGCTAAAATCATTCACAGCAAAGTAGTGTTCCATTTAATTACAAAGATTAATTCAGCCTTTATGTACGTGTCTGATCTTTTCATTTTTCATTGAAAACAGATGATTCAAGAGCCATCTGGTAAAACTGCTGCATAAATATCACTGCATCTATCTAGGTTTTATGTATAGAAAAACTAGGAAAATAATGATGGATCTTGGCAAAACAGAAAAGTTCCATCATAGGGCTAAAGCCCCGTCCTACAGATGTCAGTAAGAAGTGACCCACTGACTTGACTGAGAGATGGACTGCGCTCACCTTAATGATACATCATATCTCCTTTGTGGGACCATATGGAAATGCCAGGGGTTTGCACATTGTCGACTACAATCAAAAGTGAAGTGGCAACTCAAACATGAACACTTGGCCTGAAATAACAATTTTTAACAGTACTTGAACTGTCTATAATCCATACTCCAGAATATAGATAATCATTAATCTGTTTCTTTTTAAACCATGGCTTTAACCATCCTCTTGAATTTGCATGTGGCAATAATAGAAACTCTTTAGACTTTTCAAGAGCTAGTGTTTCATTTAATAATAATTCACATACCACCACCTCACACTGCACATTAGCCATCCCCTCTGTGTTACAATAATTGTTTTGAATGCTCTAAAATAATTGATTATGAAGACAGATGGCTATCACTCCATTTTTGTAATACCTTGAAGCAAGGGGCAAAAAAAAAAATCTAGTGAATTGTGTGAATAATGACACCCATCATGTACACATATAATTGCTTTCAGTTAAATACACATTGTAGTTTCAAAAGCAGCTGAGTCCATTTAACAGATCTGTGCTGCCAAATGAAAGAAGTGTCCTATTCCTCATTCTTCTTCCCTGCTCCTCTCATCTCTGCCATACTTCTGCTCATGCTGCCTGCACTCACAGCCTCCAAAGGCTGCCTCAGGTACTCACCACATCTTTCTGTGAGACTGCTTAGTTTGCTAACACAGCAGAAATCTTACCAAGTTTTTACCCAGCTAATTTTCCACCACATCAGTGAGCTGAATCACTTACTCACTACATGGAGAGACCCAGTAAGCACTGGAACTTGCACAAGGCAATTCCTGAGGACACATGATGTAGAAAAGTGAAGAAATGTTATGTGTTACATGAGTTACCTCCTCCTCTGAATCATCTTTTGAAACTGAAGACTTACTCAGAGAAAAGTTACTAACAAGAAAATGCAACCTAATATACTTAAAAATACCATATCATATGTTATAATCCTAGGAAACAGAGAGGAAGAGGGACACAGTAATTCCTAAGCAAGCTGTTCATTCGGATTATATGTTCAATCTTAACAGCTACCATCTAGCAAGACGATATTATTACTACCAACCATAAAGATACAAGTACCTAGTTTGTGGACTACCATGGACACTCTGGAAGAGTCAGAAAAAACAACAGTATACATCAGTGCCACTCTTTCCTGTCCTAAATACCTTTTATTTCTGGCTTTCTGGAATACAAAGACTTAGTCATTGGTTCAAGCACTTTGACAATAGTTTCAATGGAATAACTTTTTAGTTTAAACTAATCCCACATTAATTTTTTTTTAACCATAGAACTAGACTAAGTCACAGAAAGTATAAAATTAGTATGTTTATTTCAGTTTTACTTTCCACAAGCCTAAATCCTCAGTTCAATGCAGCAGTATAATTCATAGACCTGCTCATATTTTATCCTACCATCTTGGTTTCAAACTCATTCTGCTGTCATTTTTGCTTTAATATTGCTAAAAAAAAGAATTCCTTTTCTCGTTTTATTTTAATTATGTTTTCCATTTGTAACCTCCATTTGATTCCATTATTTTGTACACAGAATACATATGACAGATATGAATTCTGTATCTCACATACAGAACCATAGCTCTGTAAATTCAATACATTTCTTTATGCCACACAGAAAATATCTTCATCTTTGATTATGCTGTACACAAGTGCACTTATACTGAAGACCAATAAAACTGAGTTCCTGGCAAAGGACGTGTTTAACACTTTTCAACACCATTGCTTTCCAAAGCACCTTGGTCATTTTTAGGGTCTTTGGATTGTCAGAGGAGCTGGAATAATGCCCAAGGACCAGAAGAAAGTGTGATCAGAGATATTCAAAATTACTCATTGTGGCACCATGCCAGCTGTGACAAATCTGCTTCAGCATGGGGATTTCTGCACTGGATTCTCATCTGCACTCCCATGGATCACTTAGAGCATGACTACACTGGGGTGGGTGTGGACAGCAGGGAGCCCCTCTGGCTGCACTTTAAACAAGCCAGAAGCAAGGTTTGTGGCCTCAAGGCACAGACTATCATAGTATCATGCTGGTGTGTATATATATATATATATATGCCCCATGGTATGTGCTGCTAAGGTGCCTTTGATAGGGTTCAAATATCTCAGGCACCCAAGCTAAGCTCGGACGCATACTCGGTACTTTAGAAAATTGTGCCTCCTCATGCTTTTATTTTCAGGCAACGCTCTGTTTTCCAATAAAATTTTCTCTTGAAACAAAAAAACTAAAACCACCAAACACACTCCTCCAACTCAAAATTCTCTTTGTATTTTGAAATTACCTTAGATCCCTTACTGAACAAATTTTGTGCCAGAAACCTAAGGATTTGCAACGGCACAAAGGAAAACCCACCTTTGTCTGGGTTTTGTCATATTGGTGAGCTGCAGAAATTATTATGTTGCATTTTTTATAGAAACTTCTTCCTTGACTCATTTTGCTGCTTCACCCCCAGAGCACCTCATGAGTTGACCCATACTCCCACTTCCATGACACCTCTTGCTAGAAACACACCCAGCTCGCTGCAAAAATCTCTGCTGTTTTTGTAATAGCTCTGGGCAAGCAGCAGGCTTAACAAACACCACTGTGCTGGCAACGTAAAAGTCTCCAGGGACCAAAAAATCCCAGTGTGCTGAAGAGATCTCTGACACCGAACACAGAGAGGGGCCTGGGACTGGGGACTGGGAAAGGGCAAGGAAGCTCTGTCCCCATCACAACTATATGGGATATGATTTATCACAGTGTTTCAGTTTTATGCAAAACTCTGAATAACCGGTTACAGAGAGGGACAACTTCTGACCTTAGCTTCTGCTTGCATCAGTTCATATTCATTTAACATTTTCAAGGTTAAGCAAAGGTTGCAGAGCAATTATTTATTTTTTTATAATGAATAGCACATGAAAAATTCTCTTTTCATTTCTCATTTCACAAGAGAGCTTCAGCTTCAGTCTAGATACGGCTGGGACCAGACATGGTAGAGACTCCTTTTAACACTACTCAAACTGAAATAGTGACTGAGAACCTAAAAAAAGCATTACTCAGGACTTGCACATTTTATATCTGAGAAGAAATTCCTTTTGCCTGAACAGGGACCCCAACCTGCAGTGTTACTATCAGTTGTCCATGCCTTGTAATATATGGGGGGAAAGCAGATACATACATAGGCAAAAACATAGGCTGCAGAATATAGAAAAAGTATATGCATGAAATGCTCTACTTTCTACTCAAGATCAAATTCCTATCTATTCTAAATCCTTACATATTTTTATTTTTAAATACAATATATCTGCATATAGACCATCATATCATCACTTATGCAGAAAACTGAGCACAATAATTCTCACAGCTCCCTTACAATGAGGTTCAGTTGAGGAAACCTTTATTCTTAGGCACAGCATCCTGGCTTCCAAAAGGGCACTGAAGGAACAAATTCCTGAGTCTGATGACCTCCTTGTGGTAAAGCTCCTTTAAAAGTAAATTCCAGCAACAGCACTGCCTAAAGCCATTTAAACATTTCACAACTTGACTTTAGACCTCAATGACTATTACATTACCAAGCAAGTTGAAGTGTTGCTAGCTAAGGCTCCTGGTCATGGAAATCTCAATGTCCAAAAACGAAGGTCCATGCTGCAGTCTCACAGCCCCACCCTGCTGAGGTTCTTGCCTGCTCCCTGGGAGCAGACAGCTTTCCTCTCAGTAGCTCATGTGGGCGTATACAGAATATGGAGGACACACAGGACATCCAGGAAATGCATGTTTATTGGAAATACAGAGGAAATGTTAAGTAGATTTCTGCATCCAGAGAACAAATCTCCCATACCTCAGTATCTGTTACTGGTGAGGTGGGGTACTACAGTTGTCTTTGCAACTGCATTTCTACAGGAGACAGGTTTACTTGTTAAAACAAAAAAGATAATGAAAGTTAAAGCTGAAACTTAACTGTGGTGGAGGACCCCTTGCCCTTTGGAAGAATTAACCTGTCTTTTAGCAAACCAACAATTTCATGTCGCATTTCTGCCATAAAATCTTCAGATTCACCCAGGTCCCTGAGCATCTGCAGGTGTGTCTGTCCATCTGTCTCCCTCCTTCTATTTCAAGCATGAGATTTTTCACAAGTATTTTGATGTCATACACCTATTCTGGGCTTGTGGAGTTGTGGCAGAGTCTGAAAAATGACAGCTGCGAGATCAGGGTTAAATACAATTTCCTCTTCCTTCACCTGTTTTCCACTATCTGTTTGCACGGTGCTCAGGTTATTAATGGAACTGACATCCTGCACAACTGAGTGAGCAGTAGCAGCAGCCAGATAACAAGGGAGAAGCTGACAGCAGCAATCTAACCCCAGAGATAGGAGATAAGCAAACATGCTATGGCTATTAGTTTCAACTCTGGCCAATGGAGAAGAACATCTCCTGTGGTTACTGAACAGGAAAACCCAGTCCTTCTGAGAAGGTTAAATTAAATTCAGGATGTGAGAGATTATTCTTTGAGTTCAAAAATTAAGGTTGTGATGAGAAATAAATATCTGACGTTTTTTTAAAAAAGTCAATGTTAATCTGATGGAAAGTGAAAAACTTTTATTCAGAGAAAAGTATGGAACACTTCTAGTCTAGAAGGAAAGCACCTTACATTCTCTGCACCTTTCAAGAAAAAAAAACGCTACTCTAAAAATTGGCATTTTCCAAATGGCCATCTCAGGGATTGTACAAGAGTGGTAGCTTCAAGATGCTGACCAAATTCCTAACCAGGTAAGTAGTGACTCCGCCTTTTCTGGACTCCAATACTTTTCTACCCTATGAGGAGACTTGCTCCTTGCAATGCAGCTACTACAATACAAGCAGGATCTGTCATCCAGGCAGAGACGACCCTAATTTCAGAACACTTACTTCCACAAAGTTAAAATGCAGCCAACGTTCAATTGGCACTCAATCGAAGTGCACTTTCCAGTTTAGAAATGACAAGGTTGTTTCAACAATATCTGAATCAAACATTCTAGTAAAACCAGTAAATTTGGAAGTCAGCAGTCACCCCTATTGGCTTTTGAGCAGGAATGAAGTCTCTAAATGCAATTAGAGCCTTTGGAAATTTCTCCCTCTCTTCTTAGTTCTTCTGAAGTGTATCTGGCAGCTTCTGTAAGTGCTCTGAAGCAGTCTTACACTTCGTGAAGTTCTCTGAGATCCTTGAAACTAAGTTATAAAGGCATCTTAAAGGAGCCCATAAAAGGTGTCTTGCAGGCTTTAGTTTTGAAACTCCATCCTTCTCTTCTACCAAGTGTTGTTCTGTCAGCCTTTTGCTGGCTTTTATTCCAGAAAAAGGCCACTTGAAATAAGTAAGTGCTGAGTCTCGGGCCTGGTTCCTTTGTCATATTTTTGCATTATTTTTCATAGGATGGGTGCACAAGACCCACAGGATATTTTTAATTTTTGCAAGGCACCCAGTGACCACTCTTAAGATTGGATGATTTGTCATCTTTGTTCAAAATTAGCATGATATTGAGCAAGATTAATTTCAGCTCCTGAAGCTGTGATGCCTGGCCTTTTTGTCCGGGCATGCCTCAGATGTTAATGAAGTGTTATTTTCCAGAACTGTATCTAGTACATGCCCTGGACAGGCTACATGAAGAAAAGCAGGAGACTCCATTCTCCCAGTATGTACTGCCGTGCCAAGGTTATACAGAAGCAAAAGTAAGCACAAGAAAAGAACAGGCAATGATGATACTCTGGTTTCCCCACTACATAGGGGGGGAAACATAGGGGAAGAAGGTGACATTTTCCAGACATGTAAAAGGAGATGCTTTCTCACACAGAGCACAGCGAGACAGTGGAACTCACTGCCTTCGGAAGCTGTGGATGATAAAAATTGTTGTGGGTTCAAAAAGTCACTAGACAAAGTCAGAGCAGGAAAATACGAATAAATACAAGGAGATCGCTTCTGGCTTAGGAAACAACTGAGCTGCAGATTGTCAGGCCAGGAAAGGATAGCAGGAATGTACCCCTTTATGCTTGCCCTGTCCATGCGCTCATCTCTAAACATCTGCTACTGTTTGGTCACTGTCCGAAGCAGACATTAGACCTCTGGTCTGAGCAGTATAGCTGTCATGTGCATAGCAAAATCACTCAAATGTGAGGAGAGAGAGATCATGGAGAACTGGGAAAGGTGGCAGGGACTCAGATAATTGACTGCATGGCTGGATACAGCCAGGAAATTCCAGCTGAGAAACTAACACCTTCATTGGACTAACCCATGGACACCTACCTCCTTTAAACTACCTATACTTTGTTACATCAGGGCCTGTGCAGATGGCTCTTGACTTCCTAAGGGCTATTGGCCTAAATTACAATGTATTATCTAGGGAGGTTTGTTCTAGCTCTCTGAAGCAGCAGAACAAACCCTGTAGGCTAAACAAAGGTAACTAACACTGCCCAAGAGAGCCACCTATAGCTAGTCACTGTCTGCATATTTTCCTGTGCTCCTCTTGACTCAGTCTTCAGACTCAGAGAGATGTGAAGAAAACAAACGTTGCATATACAACTTCCTTAGAGAGAAATAAAGCAAAGCAGCAGGCAAGTTCACTAGGCAAAAAGTGATTGCACAGTGACCTTGGGATTTGTGCTCCATGACCTAAAGAGGTTAATAATGTTAGAGAAAAATCTTACTGGTGGAAAAACAAGCTTTTTTGGCTTATCATCCATGCTTTAAAAATAGCCCTGCAAAGCAAAAAAAAAAGTAACTTTCTAATAGGAAGTTATTCCTCTGCCATAGCATAACAGAATATTTTACAAGAGAATTGTTAACTTTCAGAAAACAGGATTTTGTGTAAAAATCTTTTTCAAGCCTCCAGTTAAACCCAAGCACAAAGGACATTTCAGGAAGGAAAAATAGTGATTAATAAAATAATGGTTCCTGCCTAGGAGTGGGACTAATTTAACATCTGAGGGATGATCTTCCACTGAACTATCCTTTGAAGAACAGCAGCAATAAATTACCATTTTAAAGATGTGAGCCCTAATCACAAAAATTACATCAATTGTGGGTCCCCCCTTTTCCCTATGGCCCACCATGCCGAAACACAGCTGTCAATTCTGTTTGGCTGCCATAGCCAGCTGCAATCTGCACCTTCACTGTAAGGCAAACAAAAGGCTCTCCCTTCTCTCTCTCCTCACCCCTCATCTGCTATCCTTCTTACAGGCTGTGAGGTGGCCCAGAGCTCACCACGTGCCTGGGCAGATGACCAGGGATCTCTCTGCTCTGCTTTGGAAACTCATAGATCACGTACTTGAAGACTGCTGCCAGACTCACCCTTGGAGCTGCAATCAATTGAGTAATTTCTCTGTTCTTCAAATGGGGGCAAAATTTAATGTCTCTTACAAAAGGGAGACACTGAAAGGGTGAGAAGAGGAACCTTTCAGAGGGGTTTATTTCGTATGTTTGTTTGTTTAATTATTTCTCAGAGAACTCCATTGAAAATTCGGGAGGTTAACAGGCATGCTTCAAGCAAATTTGAAATGATAGTCAAATACAGTGCAATAAAGCAATGCTTGAAAAGAGCAGAGGAGGGAGGACAGGACAGAAAACAGAGCATCACAGCACAGAGCCAAACACTCCTCTCCGACTCGAGCTCCTTTGGAAGCAGCGTGAGCTCCATCCAGAGAGCCAGGTGAGAACTGCACGTGAAGGCAGTCACCTAACCCAGTTAAAAACTTGGTTTTGCAAGATTGGCTTTCAGATGGTCTGGATTAAATTCATGTTTTGATCACAGAAAGAAACTAATGGAGGGTGGCTAGAGGTAAATTATTAGATGTAATCTCATCATATTGTTTTGCTAAAAAAGGAATGTAAAACCTTAACTCCAAAGTATACAAGGGCTAAAAAGATGACTCTCAGAAATCAAGGCTGCAAGACAATTGTTCCCTATGTCATATGGAGTAGTAGTTTGATCCTTTTAACATGGTTTGACTCATCAAATTAGTAGTGTTTTAAGTAACTCAGAGGGGACAACAGGACAGACACAAAGAGAGTCACAGATGGAGAAATGCCTCAGTAATTAGATGGAGCTGACAAGCTGCCTAAAGCAAAATGCAAGAATCGATTCTACCAGAGGGTCTTTTTGTAAGTCCTTTGGAGGTCGATGGTCCCTTTGATTGCAAAGCATAAGGCTGACAGCAAGGTATACAAATTTGGCCTTAGCCAATCACAAAAGAAAGGTAGGCATCAGTCAGAAAACAGGAAGCAGAAAATGCACAAAACAGTGAGTACCCAAATCACAGAGAGGATTTGCAATTAATTCTCTTTCAAAACTGCCATGTCACTTCCTTAATAGCTTTGCCGACACAATCATCACGAGGCTCCCTATGATCACTCTCCAGACACCCAAATCCCGCATTGACTTCACTCTTCTTTCACAAAGCGCATAAAAAAATTTGTTAATGACCCAAATATGCCTGGATTTAAACAAACACCTAAAGACCAATTAAATAGATCACATGGAGCAGGCCCAGTAAACAAAATCCCCACCAGGCTTCTGCAGTTCATTTCTTTTCAGTCCGTTTGAACATATCAAGAATGCAATGAGATTAAAAGTACAGAGGAAAAGTAAAATATATGAATTACAGTCATTGCCATGAAGGATTCAGTTCTGTCATAGAATTTAGGGCAGGAGCTCTAATCTGCCTTGCTATAAGGGACAACGTGACAGATACTGATGATAACATAAAAGACTAGGACATTTTTTACCTAACTAATAACTTCCTTTCTTTACTTAATTGATAGAATATAATAGCATACAGAACATTTCAGTTGGAAAGGACCTACAAGGACCATCTAGTCCAACAGCCTGATCACTTCAGGGCTGACAAAAAGTTAAAGCACATTGCTAAGGGCATTGTCCAAACGCCTCTTACACACTGACAGGCTTGGGGCATCGACCACCTCTCCAGGAATCCTATTTCAGTGTTTGACCACTCTCTCGGTAAGAAGTGCTTCCTTTAAACCTCTCCTTATGATCAACTTTGAATCAACCCCACATATCCTGTCAATGGATCCCAGAGACATGAGATCAGCACCTCCCTCTACACTTCTCCAACTCAGGAAGCTGTAAAGAGCAATGAGATGGCCCCTCAGCCTTCTTTTCTCCAAACTAGACAGCCCCAAAATCCCTAGCTGTTCCTCACAGGACACTGCTGCTAGCCCTTTCACCAGTCTTGTTGCCTTCCCCTGGATGTATTCAAGGACCTTCAGATTCTTCTTAAGTGAGAGAGCCCAGAACCACACAGAGCACTTCAGGTAAGGCTGCACCAGTGCTGAACGCAGTAGATAAGCCCCTCTTCTGACCAGCTGGTTCTGCTGTGTTTGATGCCCCCCAGGATGTCAGGGCAAACACTACTGACTCAAATCAAGCCTGCTGTCAACCAGCACCACCAGACCCCTTTCTGCAGGGCTGTTCTTCAACCTCTCCCCTCCCAATTTATACTTGGTGCCTGGTGTTACTCCACTCTACATGCAGAATCCAGCATGCAGATGACATTTGTTGAGAAAGAAATGTCACTTATACAGATCTATATTATAAAGTAATACTGGAGGTTTTTAGTCAACCAACCAGTCTACATCACAAAATTCATATTTCTGTGCTGCTTTATTAAAACTTAAGTATTAAAAAAGTAACAACATAAAGTGTTAGGCTCATAAGATTGAATTAGAACAGTGTAACAGATTTTGAAGTGTCTGCTGTATTATAAACCCTAGATTTCCCCAGAAGATTATCTGACCATACGTGTAAGTAATCTATTTCTTGAATTAAAAACATGCTTATCCAAGAGTTCCAGGGCAAATCCAATATCTATCATTAGCACTATGCAATATTTGGAAAATATGTGCACACTACATGAACGGAAATCTAACAAAATGTCTCTCTAGAGTCTTTTCTTCCAGTCAAGTAGCCATTTCTGTGAATCTGAAGTAAAACTTACAGTCATATGTCCTACCACATAATTGCTGCTGGTTATATCTAAGGTCCTACTTAGCACCTGTGTCATACAAGGTTGACCTGGTTCCTTTGTCAGTAAAATAAAAATGGTTGTTCAAGTCAGTGAGAATGGATTTAGAGCATTTGCTATTCGTTTGCTACCACTATGGCTTGTAGTATTATTTTTCTTCATGGATTTAGTTTGTCCTTCATTGCTCAGCCCAGAGTCACCACATTAACTTCAGAAACTTCAATGAAAGGCCTACATTGGGAGCAAAGTGCCATGAGCTTTCAAAATGTGTATCAGCAGAGGGAAACAGGCATCTCTACCGACCCAATATCTAACCTACCTTCTGATAAAAACCCTCCTTAAAATGGGAAAGGGAGAGGTTTTTTAGGGGTTTTTTTTAGTTTGTGTCATGTTTGTATTGTTTCCCCAATGCGAGGCAGGTAGCAATTTTTGAACAAAAACATTAAGCAGATTGTTATATAGAAATATCTTCATTAAGTAAGGTATTAAAAAATTTTACTGCTGTCATTTTGCACCAATTTTAAAAATATTCTAAATTACAGATCATTTTATTTCTAAGGTTATTTCTAGTAAAAAACAAACACAACAGCCAGTAAGAATAACTGCAGTCCATTTACCATCAGATTAGCAGGAAATAAATGGCATTTTACTATTTCTCTCTTGCTATACAGTTTATCGGTGCATTTATGCAGCTCTATTTCATTTACACATAGATGAAGAGGACTGCTGTATAAAATGTATATAGGCTGTATATGGAATCTAAATTTTCCAATGATAAAATCTCTCAACAACTTTTCATTAAAATTACTAAAAAACTTTGAAGGCTTTGTTTGCTTTTAAATCACAACACTGCTATTTTTATTCAAGCACAACAAGCAGGTACAGTTCAGTTGCACTTGCATGACAGTTTATTCAAACAGGATGCTTACTAATTTACTGATATCCCATTGCCTCAACTAATAAAGACACAGACCTACACAATGCACTTCACTCAGATTTTTATATGCTTCTTCCAATTGCTGCCCTGGGGACAGAGCTCTGCATTTGGACAACCTTCTTTTCTACACGTTACGTGTTGCAAATGTGGGAAGAGAGTGAATAGAAAGCTTTGAGTACGTCCTCCTGCCTACACCTATCTGAAAGCAATCAGGACCAGTAATGCCATCCTTGATCACAACATTTCATAACAGTCATTATTCTCTTGGGAAATAGATGTTCAGCTGGGATGGCCATTACATTCTTAAGAGATGGCTTTCAAGGAAGACCTCCCACCATGACACTGAGAAAGTATGAAACCTGGACTATTCTCATAATCCCTTCTAAGCAGGATCCTCCAGCTTCACAGCAAACACCCTCAGCTGTCCCAGATGTTTTAGACACAGTTTTCAGTTTGTAGGTTGGTCTGTCCCTGATATCCCACTCAAGATGAAGACCTTGGCAAGAAAAGCCACTGTACAGGCAAATCTGAAATAAGCTCATAGTCCGCATCAGCCAGAGCCAGATGGGGAAAGATGGAGGCACAAGTAGAAGAATAAGGTAAGAAAAATAACTTCTACAGAGAAGGAGGAGCTCAGACAGCTCAGCTTCTAGCAAAAAAACCCAAGTGGCACACATCCCTTCACAAACAAAATGATGAGTAAGTAACTGGAACTGCCAGTACAGTCTAAGACATGTCCATTTGACTAAACAAATCTTTACTGTGACTGGATTTTACTCAATCAACATTTATGTTTGTTACCTTCTCATAAGCTTTTCTTTTTGTTTCTGAGTCCATCCAGTCGTTTTCTTTTTCCAGCATATCAATAAAAGCCCAGCGAATTCCTTCAGTCAGTTCCTCCATCTGAAAAACATTTAATAAATCTCTCCCCAGTAAAATATGTCATCTCAGAACTATTGTAAGAAAAGGTTTAACGTATGTAAGAGCAATAGATTTGGTTAGGCCAAAAATGATTCAAGATCAGATGGTATCTACTACCCTTTCTTGAAGACTAATTTCTGCTTTCTCCAGTCCTCAGACACTTCTTCTGAAAGTAAGGAGGTTTTCCATGTTCCATACAACTTGTTGATTGCTGAGTCTTTCATGTCATATTTGTGAGAATATCAATCTTTAAATCATAAAAAATACTGAGAGATTTGCAGTCATTTGGGGAGATTTCTGACCCTTAGGTTCTAGATCACTGGCCCATGCAGAAGGAGCTAGCTGCAAGGCGTTCGCACAAATAAAGCCTTTTCTGCATAGAGAACATCTGCAACCTTGTTTGGTCTTGTCAGAATGAGACATGCCTTATTAATACCTCCAATGGACTGAATTTGGGCTGATAGTATCATGATCCAAATACTAAGCAGTATCCAAATATTTAGTCTGTATTTAGCTACATTGATGAAGTATTCCTACCCTTTACCTACTGCAGGGATGGAGACCCTGATTCACATTGAGCAGCCTTAACTGCTTTTGTGGTCTTGAACCACCAGTGATAGCTTGCATCTGTGCAAAGCTAGGAAAGCCCACAACCATTTTGTTTTGATTGGTTCTTCAGATGCCTCTCCAAAGCCATGAACATGTCACAAGCAAGTAAAAGAAGTAACAATAGGACTGTTTAGTGAGCATGCACACTAAGGAAACCCTGAAATGACAGAAAACAATAGATCTAATGGCCAAGAATTTAATTATATGAGTCCAAAGAGCTCTCATGCCTGTGCATCTGTCTGGCAGTCCAGAAAGGTGCACACAACCAGCTGCCTCTATTTATATCAACAGATGAACCTCATGACAGATAGACACTGTGAATACTGTGAGAGTGAGGCAGTTAGGGGGATTCAGCCATTGCCTGAGTCCTTTAGCACAAATAAAACCAGAGCTGAGATAGTACAAGACATGATAGATAGCCATTAGATGAAGACTTATTGGAGTTTTGTATTACCAGTTACGTTGTATTTAAAAATTATGGAAATGTCAAGCAGCAGAGATTTATAAAATTTTATTCCATAAATCTCATAGTTCTGAAATGCCATAAAAACCAGGGACTAATCCCTGGAAAGTAACATTACCTTTAGCTAAATTGTCATTTGTGTATCAGATGTGTACTTTAATGTGGAACTGTCCTGTATTTGTCATGCAGCCGGATAAAACAGCAAAGCTCCTTTGATTACTCATTTTTTAGCTACCCTTTTCAAAAAACATTTTCTTATTTTTAGAAGCAATATGGGACAACTGGAGCAGGTCTAGCATTAAATATGACTGAAGAGCCAACATTCACAGTAAACTGCATCCCAGGGAATAGGGCAACTTAAAGATATTGATGACAGAGCACTGACTCAATTAACTTAGTGCACTAATGAGGTGAACTCCCTGTATTTGGAGGTTACAAGTTCAAACTCAAGCTCTGCAGCTGGGCCCTGGTGTATACTTAGGCTTTATGCAGCAGCTGTAGCTGCAGGGGGCAGGGGGAGAAACCTATTCCTGCTATCAAAGTTATTACTGAAACTGCTCAGGCGTATCTGTAAGAAACACTGCAGGCACTCTGAGTTAGAAACAAGCGCTATATTTAGACACAAATAATGTCTTTCTTGATAAAAAAAGAGAAGTACCCAAGGTATGAAGCATCAATCACAAAACATGGGGGGAGAAGAATCCATATTATCTGTTACTTGGGATTTGCTTATCATAGACGGATAGATGCCATAAGGTAAGAAAAAAAAAAGAAAAAGAAGAAGAAAAAAGAAAATATATACAAATATGAGTGCTTTACTTACATGCTTTCTTACTGCTTAAGAAAGAGAAATAGAACTGAAAATCATTGAAATGAAAATGATAACACCACAAAATATTAACTAGAAAAGCACACTTCTAAATGGAATGCAACGAATTTCACCTGTATCGAATTTTATCTCCGTGGCCTGTTCACTTTAAGGCTGAATGTTGGGAACTACACTAGGAATTTTATATCCGTTTCTCACTATGGATGCTACTGTGAATTCAGACTTGGTAATTTTTCAAAGCTTTGGTCTAAAAAGAATGTACATGCTAAGAAACATTTTAATTAGGCCATATTTCAGCAAAAAGCCATTTTCTATCTGCTTGTTATCATTTTCCCTAATATATGCAAACACGAAAAAGCGTGCATCCCCTCCATAAACTGTATATCTCTTATACTTCTCTTCCCACTTATCCTGTGCAGGACATCATACTGTATAGCCCTGACATATTTTGATGTGGCTACATATTTTTCTGAAGGAATGTAGGTGGGAAAAATGGGCAGGGCCTGAATGGACAAAAAGGTAACATTTCTTCACATTTGTTCCATTTTCTTCTTGTCCTTTTTTTTTTTTTAATTCAATTAAAGCTTTTTTAAGACTTATTCTTTTTAAACTTTGTTCTAATATCAGAGGCAATTTGTGAGGAGGAAGCCACTAAGTGAAAGTTTCCAGACAGATATTGCAGAGGACTCACCATCTCTTTCTTGTCTTCTTGAAAATGGGCATTCACAAACATCTTGCCCACAACATAGGGGAGTGCATTTTCAACAAGGTCCACACATTTATCCCACTGAGGCAGCAAAGTTGTAGTCCCATGGATCACCTGTTTACAGGGGCATGTAGTAGGCCATAACATCATACTGTTTAAGAAGAACAAGTCTGCACCAACACACAGTACAGACTAAAGCATATTTGTCAAATAGCTACCAAAAAGAAACAATAATGATACTTTACAATTATTTCTATTTTCATCAAGTGCTGTGACAAACCTTTTGAACACCACAAAATAGCTGTAAGATTTTAAACTCAGGAACAGTACAATGGTAGTAACTTAGGGAAGATAGACTTAGAGGGTTAGTTGTAGGAAGACATTCACAAGCACCAACTTTAGACTAAACTTGGTATTCTTTCTGTTTTAAGTAGAAAGACACTTTCCTCTAGAAAATCACTACTCTGTCTCCTGAAAAAGATTCTCTCTCCACTGTCTAGTTGAGAAGTCTAGGAAGATCATCCTTATGAAAATTAGGTTAGTCCTTGTGAAACACCTCCTGCAGAGCCCTCCACTGCCATGAAGTAATGATGTCTAACATGGTAGGCACATGTCCACGCTTTTTTGTCATTTACCTTTCCAACTACTTTTACCACAGTTTGTGTAAAATAGTTGTTTTCACTTTCTTTCCCAAGCATTTTCAGAAAAAAACAGGTTTCAATCATTAAGAACCCTGAATACATGTTTGTTCTCCTCAAAAAAAAAAAAAATTAAAAATCATTCCACGTATGACGTGGTAGGAAGATGTTGGTAGAATAGCTTACATATTTTACTAAAGGAATGGTCATTAAGTACACTCTTTCAGGCTCTGATGTCCCTACAGCACCATAAAAGAGCTTCAAAACATAGTCAAGACATAGTCAAGAATGGTCAATACACCAATAAACAAGGCAAAATAGAGCTCACGAACATTTGCCATCCCTGGTTGCTGTTTCTAATAGGAAGAATGTTGTTACCATGGGTGTTTACCCAGTTACATTACATTTGCTTGTCGAGGTAGTTCATGTAAAAAGCACAAAACAAAGTATTGAGATGGGTCCACATAAGCAATAGGCAGTGTTAAGAATTTTTTTTTTTATTTTCAAGGTTCAAAGTGTTCCCTTTCCACTTAAGGGACTTCTTAACCTTTTCCACAGAGAACGAGAAAAATCCTAGTCTAGCAGTTAACACCTGCCAGCTGTGTAAAAGCAGGGTACAGCCAACATCAGTTCACATAGGGTAGAGATTTTGGCCACTCACAGATTATACAACCCTCTTAAGCAGTGATTTTGAAGTTACTGAGCCTCTTTTTCTCCCCCTGATTATTCTCTTCCTTTGAGCACAAGATTAAATATCCAGCAAAATTGAAGGGTTTGGATTTGGGGTTTTTTTCAATGGAAAAAAGATTTCATTGGAAAATTCCAGAGTAGCTTAACCCTCAGTTATTGAAGGTGAGATATTTTGGTTGTTCAAAGATTGATTTTCCCTATCACATTGTCTGTAATTAAACTTAATCAATGACTCACACTTAAATACACCAGTGAATTGCATTTTCAAATGCTTTTTATTGGTACTGTATGTGCAGTAATAGATTTTCAATATAAAGAGTACACTGCTTCTATAAGAAAACTATATTAGCCAAACCAAAACATAAGATGATATTTTTTCTAAACAGAGGCCAATTTGAAAATCAACTCCTTTCCCAGACTTCAACCCCCAGACATAACACAACACTCAAAAAAGATAAGAAAAAACAGAGGAGAAAATTTCTCTCTAAAGTCATACTAAACCTACAATGGAGCTTTTTCCTGATGCAGGGGAATAGAAAGAGAGTTATGGCATTAGTCATCAGAGCTTGAAATTCCTTCCAAAAGCTCTGAGTATGCATCAGCCATAGAAAGACTCAGGAGACGGAGCTGGCTTTTAGACTGTGACATACTATTATTACAACATGATAATTATCATTATTTTGAGGGAGGCTTTACTGTAAAGAGGACATAAAGGCAGCGCAGGATGTGAGACCTATAAAAATAGAGTTGAGAGGAATAGATTATATCTCACAGCTGGTTTATTGATATTTATGTTGCGACAGCCACAAGAACTCCCTCAAATTGTCGTTCTGATATTAATGTAGCACTCTAAAACACAGTACTCCAGGTAGTAACAGTGGCTATAAATAGCAGGTTTCAAGCCCTCACAGTCACAGCTTCACAACACAATTAACCAATCTCTTCCCCAGGTGCCACTGCACATTTACCAGGTCTCAAAGTGCCAACTGCAGAGGAGCTGCTGATATTTGCTGACACGGTAGTCAAAGCACTTTCTCTAGAATCAGCAGGTTTGTCCTATTTGTCAACCTGAAGTTTTTTTGAAGTTTCATCATGTCTTTTTCCCCCTCTTTGCAAAGATTTTAAGGTCTTGATCCCAAGATTTCTAACTTGCAAAAAGCCTCCAACACATAAGTTGTAAAGGCCCCAATAGAAAGTGAAACCCGGTGAAAAAGATTACTATGCTTACGATAGGTGAGGCTGACTGAATTAATGAATGTATAAAATACATCCTTTCCTTTAGTGGTCACTGATTCATCTCATGGTCATGTCTTTTCAGTATTCATTCAATGTTTATTTCACTTATCTGGCAAGAGGTTGGTGGGTCATTTTTATGATCCTAAAGTGCCTTTAGTTCTCCATCCTCTGACTGGACAAACCTATTCAACAAAGGCTTTACCTTGGACTCCCTTTCTCATGTTCTTTCTGCTGACCTGTGAAGTCTATTCCACTGCGCTTTTTTACTCCACTTAACTTTAGCTATTAACTATTAACTATTAGCTACCACATAACTAATTTTCCATCTCCAGGTCCCAGCGGTACACAATGGGAATGAGCTGCTGACTCATTGCCATTACTGTTATGTAAACTTTTAAACAATTCTGGCCACATAAATAGTTGTGACTTATTCATCAACAACTTGGATGAAGGGGCAGATGCCTCCTGATCATCATGTTCACTGGTGGGCAGAGTGGCTGATAACTCAGAATGCTGTGCAGAACTGGCAGAAAACGATACACAGAAAGTTCCACCTGAATATGAAGAAGAACTTCTTTACAGTGCCAAGTGACCATACACTGGAACAGGTTGCCCAGAGAGCTTGTGGAGTCTCCCTCACTGGAGATATTCAAGAACCCTCTGGATGCAATCCTATGTCTTGTGCTCTAGGATGACCTTGCTTGTGCAGGGAGGCTGGACCAGATGGCCCACTGTGGTCCCTTCCAACCTGGCCCATTCTGTGATTTTGTGACAGCCTTAAGATTATTAATAAGTATTGAATCAACTTGAATTAAATTTCTCCCTAAACTTTTGGAGAAAATACCCAGAGAAGTGACAGTAGCTAGTTACCATATTAAAATGCACAAAAAATGTCCAAAGCTTAATGTTTCCTTTCAGGAATTTTCCTGGCCATTATATAATTCAATGTAACTCAGTATTATGCTGCAGACTGGCTGATGACCAGCATCAATCTATTGTCCCTGACTAGCAAGGAATGTCCCAGGAGGAGACACAGTTACAAACTCGTTGCTATGGTTCTGACAGCTAGTTTCTCACGCGTTACATGATGAAAACAGCATCTTAAACAAGGCTGATTTGAATACGATTTCAGAAGTAAAACATACTGCCTTGACTGTTCAGTTTCCAGCAAGCTACTGGAGTTTATATTTAGGTGTGTTATCAAGTCAGAACTATTCCAGTACTACCCAAGGAAAGACATTAAAGGTGCTTCAAATTAGTCACTTTCATGTCTCACCAGGGAGGACAAAACACCCACACCTCCTGTACCACATCACTGCCAGCATCATGCCAGCCTCCTGTTGTTATGATGTCACCAAATAGCTGATTTTCATAATAGCAAACAAAGTTTGCCATCTAAAGTGGCTTGGAAACAAGACAAAGTACCAATCAGTTTCAGTTTCATCTTTGGTTTACTTAAGAGACCTCATGCTGCCCACAGGATTACCAAAGTGGCTTTCTATTCATGGTTCACTTAATCAAATATATGTGTTTTACCCAAATGCCTAATATTACTTAATAGATAGTTAGTTCTGCTCTCATATCTTGTGGCACTCTTATATTTCTTCTCCATCCCCAAGCTGGAAGGCACATGATCATCGTCTCCGTGGAAATGGTTTGTGTATGGTTGTGCGAGAGCTCATGTAAAGCTGACATTAGAACATGAGAGAGGTTTGAGCAAGCTTAAAAAAACTAAAATCTTAGACTTCCATTTTATCAGAGCTATATTCACACGTGGATAAACAGTAAGTTTTTTCAAAAAGTTTAGGGTTTGGACAATCGATTTTGGCCTGCAGGAATAGCATAGGTCACAGCTCACATGACGTAACCCAAAAACATTCCAGCTTTCAAGTTTCTGCAAAAGAAGACTAAGGCTTTTAAAGGGTAGACCTCAAAAACTCTAAAATAATCTAAAAGATACCTATCTTAGTGTCATATACAAAAATACGCATGCCAGTTGTTTAAGAGGTAGCCTCTAGCAAAAAAAATGCTAATTCAAGAAATTTATCCAGCATGGAAAACATTTTGTGTTTTGCAAAGATTAAAGCAACTATAAGGGAAACCAGTAGCGTCAACACTAGTACCATTGGTAATGCTATGAAAACACTAACTTACCCGAGAAAATTCCAGCCATCGATACTGAAAACGTCTACTCAGGTTAAATAACCTTGAAGAAACCATCCTCCACACCAGGTAGTTGGCTAGAGTCCTGTTAAATCAGACATATTTTTATCAGACATCTAAACACATATGATGTACCTCACGGCACTCACAAAAATATCTCTACAAACATTTCACCTGAATGGTGGAAATTTTGCCTTGAACATTAATGAGCGATGACCAAATTGATAAAGCCCAATTACACGTGAGAATCTCTATGACTGCAGCCAGTTAATATGTAATTGCACCATGATAACCATCTTCTAAGTGTTATTAATAACATGTCCATCACCTAGTATGTAATTTTTAGGTTACTCCAATTTCCAAAAGGCAGCTTTCATTTTCCTTAGAAGTGGCAAGAACTGTGTTATAATAGTTACATAAAAGCTCTAACAAGAGATAACTGATTTTTTTTTTGTAGATCAAAGTGAATATTATCTCTCTTTATCAGTAGGGCATATAAATGGTAACAGAGTATTTAACAGCCCATCACATATACACTGTCATGATCTCATGTTTGTATCTTCCATTACAAGTTATCAGTATGATTTTAAAATTCCTACTACTCACTAAGTTATTAAAGTATTACCACTCCTATTTTATCAGATGGATACTTGAAATAACAAAAAAGAGAAGTGTCAATAGCACAAATTTCAAAAGAGTTGAGGCTGAGAAATCCTGGAAGAATTTGTTTAAAGTTCCTAGAAGACCTAACATCTATGTCCTTCTTCTAAAACTTCAAGCACCTGACTGGAGAATTTCTCTAGTCTAGATTGATCTCTCTTCATGTTCAGCAGTGGCTGTATGATGTAAAGATGCATTCTGAAATATGCAAAACTCCAAACAGTCTCAAAACATGTCCAGTAATGACCTACACATATTCATCTTCTCTTATATATGACTTTTTTTTTCAAGGATAGTCACTGCTTTAAAGCTATGGATATCCAAACATTGTTTGCTCTACACTGGGGTATACATGGCATTTTGGGCAGGACATAGACTTTTACATAGGTAAGAAAATTGCTTCTTTGCAACCAAAGATGCTGTGATGGACTGTCTGAACAACTCCCCTATCTCTAAAATTCCCATTGCCATAGGTGTGGGGAAATGTAGCTGTTGCTACAGTGTCATTCCAGTAGCTTCATTCACAGACTTTTCCCATACGGTTCCCCTCTCTGAATCATAACAGGTTATAAACACACTTTGTGGGCATGTTGTCTTGACAGCAGTATTTTCCTGAGACATAACTTCAGTTTTGCCTCTAGCCAAGCTCCAGTCCACCCACACAAAGCCTTCAGCTCGAGATGCATTGTTGCATCTCTCACTCTGGGCATATTCCCTCTTTTAGTATACAGATATATATCATATAGTGTCATATAGTGCATCTAAATACCCACAATAATCATAAAACAGATCTGAGAAAGCTTTTTAGAATGAATAATGTACATTTCTAAGACAGTACATGTTACAAAAGCAAAAATGGTTAGCTCTGCTTAGATGATCAAACCATTTAGAGGTAATGCTTAGGGTCATTAAAAATTCATTCCAAACTATGAAATACAAGAAAGTACCGATTTTTCCCTTAACGCATTTCTGACAATGTGACATTTCCTCACTCAATGGAAAGTGATGCACACTAAAAGCACTCAGCTCTCTCATTGTTTTTGTAAGTTACTCGAACTCCATAAAACTCACAACTATCTCCCTCAGATATTTCAGCAGAGCTGAAGACCATCCATTCTTTTACAGCAACTACACTGTGTATCTGAAACAGCATTTATTCAAGTCCTACAGATTAAAAAATTTCAAGATTTAATCTCAATACGAAGTCTTGGGTAAAAAACCTCATCTAAACAGATCACTATCATAAACTAATTATGTATTACAAATTGGTACTTAATTGCTATAAAAAATCAATTCTCTCTTCTGTGCACTTCTTGTTCTCACATAGTGATGTTTGTCATTACATTTGAGTTGGGGATCCCCCCTCAAATTAGTAGTGAATGAAACACCAAAATTTGTAAAGGATGAGTCTTAAAAGGTGACTTATTGAAAGACAACAGTATCAATGAGAATTCAGAAATGTTTGTGCCAGATATAAGTAATGAAAGCAGTTGACAGTTGCAGAAAATATCTCACAATTAATTGAGGTTTGTTTTCATTTGGGAAGAAAAAGGCTGGCACGTTCTGAAACCAAGCTGTCTGACGAGACTGTAATAATTCCGGATTGTAATCATACGAGAATCCACTGATGCATACAATTCATAAAACAGGAAGGTTTCACTTCAAAGTGCACAGTTATGTTTATTTGCTGGGTGGGTGGGCAACAGAGGGAAAGGTTGAGGGGGTTTGTTGTTGCTACGTGTTTTAGGGGTGGTATTCTTTAGTTTGTTTTTCAAAACAAAATAAAACAGTAATTTATCTGAATTAGTTTGTCTATTTTGGGGATAGTTTGGGCTAGCTATAAAAAAATTAAAATCATCTGGTCATCTTCAGTTAGTTTAAAAACTGACACTTTCTGCTTATGAAAAGCCTTCAGTGCTTATCTTGGGATGATTTTCATCCCAGTTTCACAAATAAGTTCACTGAGGCTCAGAGAAGTTAACCTCTACACATGGAGCAAAATCCAAAACACAAATGAACCACAAAAATCCTCTCTGCTCTTTTGATGAGACTGGAGCATTTGTTATTGTAACCTTTCAGAAGAGTACAGTACATAGCCCTCTATTTTAACTTCCAAATGCCTGTTAGCGAAAGTGTAGACTCACTCTTAACCAGTATGACTGTTATTGTGACATACACTCCCAAAGGAAGTGGCAGGGAGTTTGTTTGCTGGGACAGTTAAAATTATAACAGTGCTTATGAATATTTACTAAAGTACTTTCTGTCCTGTTGGGGAATAAAGTAGGTTGTTCATGTAAAATTCTGTGCGTTTGCAATATTTTAATCAATAGACATGGCAGCAATTAAAGAGGACAGATTTAATATAAGATAGATGGACAAGTTAATTGACATTTTAGAAGAAGATCCCTTTCACAAATTTTAGATCCGGTTGAAAATTGTCTTTAGAAATGAGTCACGAATCAAATTATAAGTACTGAAAAACTTCTGCCTCTATTGCTAGAGGCACTAGTTCAAGTCAAATTATTTTAACTTCTCTCTAATTTTTCAGAGGCAGTCTAAGACCACAAAGGAGATCTAGTGCCTCCACTCCTATCTAAAGAAAATTTCTCATAAGCAACAGGAATTAGAGTATTTTTCAATTAATAGTCTCATAATGCAAAGATAGGGTAAGGTAAAACAAAAGAAAAGGAGCTTACAAGCAAGCTGGAGAGGGACATTTTACAATGGCATGTAGTGATAGGACAAGGGGGGATGGCTTAAACTGAAAAGGGATAGATTTATCAAATAGAAGGAAACTCTTTACAGTGAGGTAACGAGGCAATCAACAGGTCGTTCAGAAAAGTTGCAGATGCCTCATTCCTGGAAGTGTTCAAGGCCAGGTTGGCCTTCCCCTTAAGGATGGGTCATCACAATGGGGTTTTGAGCAACGTGGTCTAGTGGAAGGTGTCCCTCCCATGGAGGCAGATTGGAAATAAATGATCTTTAAGGTCCCTTCCAACCTAAACTATTCTATGATTCTATGAAACTAGTTTTCCATTCTGCTGTCTGTGAGAACAATAAAGCTGTTTCTTTTCAACATCTGCAAACATCTCCAAAAAGGAAGTAATTTACAGTGTCCTATTTATGGCTCCATAAGCACCAGCACATAGGTAACAAAGAAGGGATATAAGAGGCTCCTAACTGGTACTAGTACAGCTCTGTCTCCACTCTCACATGGTACAGCTGCATTGGAGCTCTGCCAGTGCTCTTTTATATCACAGCTACATACACACACCTCTTCTTCCTTTAATAGAGATAAACCACACTAAAAATTAGTTGGTACACCAAAAAATGGAAGGACTCTGAAGATAGCTTATGAAGAAGGCATGACTTACTTCAGCATTGAACACATGACATGACTTAGGCTGGCTATCCTAGAGCTGATGGAAACTCCTGCAGGCTAGTTGCTCAGCCTCTTGGGCAGCTTGGTATGGAGAACCATGCTCTTGAGCAGGAGTCACAGTAGTGCCCTGGCTTGGGAATTTCAGGCAGACCCCTGAACTACACTGTTGCACCTATTTCAAGCTCCACACAGTAACTTGGTTATATGCAGTCAAGTAAAATTACACCATGTCAAGGTGCCAACATCTAGTAATATTCTAGTAATATTGCCATGTGAATAACTTAACAATTCAAGATTGCTCAGCAGGCTCTCTGAGGGAGAAATTTGTGATACAACAATCTTGAGCCCATATGACTTTCCACCTCCAACATGGAGAAATGCATCTGTAGCCAGACTTGATTTTCATTCCATTCTTCCCTCCACCTGAAACAAGCATCATGGAGTATTTTACCAGATCACTGGGGCATAATTCATCTTTTTGTGACATTTTGAATTTCACCCATGCTAGCTGGGAAGAGGACACACAAGGCATTGCAATAAAAGTATAATTTAGGGATAGTGTTGTCACTGAAAAGAATATGAACTTGGTGAAAGTACTTGCTTTTCCTAATGACATTGCATCTCCTGAAATGATTAGTTAATTCACATTTTAAACATTGAAGCAAATCTAAGAATTTACTAGGAATTTGATTGGTGTAGATATTTACAGTAAAAAATAAAATTCATGGTTTTTTACATTTACTTAACCTTTAAAATATCATATGGAGAATGACAAATTAGACTATGTAAAAGAAAATATTCTTGTTAAGCTTTCAGAGTTCATCCTACAGGGAAATGTTTAGACCTCATTGTTATGAGTTCACATTAAGATGATTTCCTAATTTTCTCAGGCCAGTCAACCAGTCACTTCTGGAGCACAATCTGACATTTGAAGTAATGAACATTATCACCTAATAGATACACATGTCCTTTGTTATCTTACAAGGACTGTTTGGATGCATTTTATACACAAGAATTTGAAGAATGCTTAGGTTGAGTTTAGCGCTATTTGCAATTTCTAACATTTTATGATGCAAGTTTTTTTGAGTAAGACTGGGCATAAAATGCCTGAGCCATTATCAGCTGTAACATATGCAGTGTGAATATACTGGAATGAGAGACTGCTGTTGTCCACTCCCTTTTCCCAAACTGTGGGGTCAGAAAGCAGGTCTTGAGCTTTGCTAAAGACAGGCATTGCAATTATTTCTGGTCATTACTTCAGCCTCCTTCTGCCATGACACAGAGGCTGGCTTAACTTCTCTTGAATACTCAGATTTTCCACAAATAAGAAACTAATGGGAAAAGTCTCCAGGTATTTACTCTGTAGTTACAGAATATATTTGCATGTAAGTGTATTTGTATGTGAAGAATAACCAATTCACTGTTGTCTTGCTAGATGTTCATCCTCTAAATCATAGCTTTATTACTACTTATATAACTAACTTTGAGATAGAAAGCATGGACAGCCCAAATAATTTAAAAGAGTCCCTTCGGTAGGTTAAGATTGGTGACATATTATTGATATTTGTCTGAATTTTATAAAGAAAGGATGTTTGATGATCTATAGGCAGATCAGTAATTTTTATTTTTCTTACTATTTGATCTGTGTGCTATTTTCACAGGTACTATGAATTAATGTAAGCATTCTATCACTAGAGACATAGAGCAACAACATAATAATAATTCTTTGGAATTTGTCTTTTTTTTTCTGAAATGTACACTTAGTTGTGTCCATATTGTACAATCAGCAAAGACTGATATTTGGAGACAGCAGCTCAACAGCAGGTTTTTTAACAGTTCAGCAACATGCCTTGGAAGAGAAAAAATTATCACAGAAATCCTTTCGATGTCATCAATGTTTCAAATGGGGTTTTGCTTTTTCACCACTGTTCAAAGCTGTCTTGCTCCTCTGTGCAAACTACATCTACCACGTTTAATATGACCTACCTGCATTTTACAACTCTCTTCCACAGATGTAAAATATTCCACAAGATACAAGACCCTATACAAGTAGGAGATGCTGAATGCACCTGGAAAATGCAGCTTTACTATGACCTCTGTTTTCTATAGAAGAAGAAAGGTGTTGAAAATTCTTTTCTGAAAATTCTGCAAATTCTTGTGTTACACACAAGGTAATACCTATATTCTTATTCAGATAAAATCAAGCAGGCCATTTTCCTAGAGTCTTGACTCCACGAATGTCTGAAACTCACGAAAAAATATGCAAAAAGCCCAGCGTTTGATGTACCATTATAAGTGTAGGTGAAATCATGATAGGATCCTTACTTTTTCTTTTCATTTTCTAGTATCCTGAATAAGTCTTTGAAGTACTGGGGAACACGGACAATCACATTTTCCGAAGGACCTACATCTTTAAGCTCAGGATAGAGTTTGGTGTCAATCACCTTCTTGATGTATCCCAGCCAGTCAAACTGCAATGACAAAGAGAAGGTTGGTTAAATCAGATTATGAAGAGAGATGATTTTATTAACTAAGTTGCACCCTTAAAACTAATGGTTTCAAAGCTTTACTTATTAAAAATTTAGAAACTATTGCACTTTGTCATTATACGTGTTTTCAATCCTCAGTAAAATCATAACTGTATTTAAAATAACATATATTGTAAATGAGCACACACATTCCTAATGATATTCTTTTAATATGCTGCTCTGCACACTAAAGGCAATTTTAATCATATAGGTCAGATATTAAAAGAATAACCTTGCAATTATCCCCAACCAACCTGTGGAATCATGGCACTAAGCTCCGATATGTTCATTTTATTGTACATCACCTCACTCGTTCGATTTTCATATGGAATCATGATCTGAGGAAGAGAAAAAGACCACAAACCCATCAAAACAAGGATTATCTTGCAGAGACATGCTCTTACGTCATTACTGTCCACCAT
This sequence comes from Serilophus lunatus, assembly GCA_013399895.1. Taxonomy (NCBI): domain Eukaryota; kingdom Metazoa; phylum Chordata; class Aves; order Passeriformes; family Eurylaimidae; genus Serilophus; species Serilophus lunatus. The sequence goes on from VXBA01002512.1 coordinate 831,046, forward strand.
AATCTCAGTGCAGAAATATCTCACCACCTGTTCTCCAAGCATTTATGGCATTAACTTCCCTTTCTGAGGATGACATTTAACTGGAAGAGATGGAATGTAGTTCATTTTAACTTATTACTGCAGAATTTAATGAGCTGCATGTCTTCTTTGAACATATTAGACCAATTTCAGCTCTGATTATACCAAGGAAAGGCACGTTAATTCATAAGATATAAAAGTACACCTAGACCATTAATACTTCTTCATCCCATCATATCAAGTAGAAGCCAGCTCCAAACTATATGGTTTAAAAGGTCAAACCTGAGATAGACATATTGGAAGTGCAGCTTATGCCTTGGATTTGAACATGTTCTTGCTATGGCCTTACTCTACCTCAGGGAAGAGACAGATACACACAAGTTTCTCCTCATTTCACCCCATCATTCTGATTGCCATAGCAGGAAACCCAGGTACACAGGCCAGACATCAATTGATGCGCTCCCCAAACAGTCCACATATCTGGGTGAACAGAGGAGCCAGACCTCAGGTGTAGTATCAAAGTCCGAGGACATAGCAAAACAAATCCTAAATATAAAGCAAGTCCTTTTATAACTGACAAGAGGGGACATTCAGACTCCAAGGTGGCCCTATGACACATAATAGAAAAACAAACTGAGTTCACGACATAGCTCGAATTTTTCTCAATGTTCAAGAGAAACAAAAATTCCCAATGACAATTCCAGCCCCACTCCAAGGTAAATCCTATACAACAGGCTGTACACTGTGCAGTTTAAAGAGGACAGAGATTGTTGTCAGGCTAACCAGACAGCTGGCAGTTCTCCAATCAAAATTCTCCAGTGAGTGTCTGCGGTTTTACTATTGCTCAAGCCACACAGGAAAATAAAAAGCTACTTTCTTCTCCATTTCTGCAAATTTCATTTATTTGACAAATTATTAAACTCTTCTTGAACTCATTTACTCTCTTCCTCTAAAAACTTTCTTTCTCCTAATAAAAATCTTCTTTGTACACAAGTTCTCTTGAAGCATACCATTCCTTCCTATATCTAAAGTATTCTTGCTGCCTCTTCCTGAGTGTGTAAGTTCTCCATTATACGTGTTTACTTAAAACAAATGCAAGGGAATATAGGATACAGTAAAACCTTAAGTGACAAACAGGACCACATCCTTTGAATCATAGTAAAATGTTTATATACATAATCATTGTGCTTATTAGGGATTGTACAATAACCCGTATCCCTGGACACATGCCTAATATCTGGACAGATATTAGGAGGACTATTCATACTAAAGGAAGCCATGAGCAAGCATGGCTTGTCGCATAACAAAGCATTAATGATCCTGATAGTTGTTACATGATCCATATCATCTTATATGGCAATTTCACCTACGTACTTTGTGGATTAACGCTCTGTAAGACATTTGCTAAGTAAAGCATTAGAGCTGCTAGAGCTAGCAATGCATCTTTTAGTCACATCATTAGTAAACAGAAGAAATATTTACTGTTTTTGAAGTTTACTGGGTCACGATGAAGTATTTGCTCATTAATCCATCCATGCTAATCAACTGAAGCTGATTATTGGGCTTTATCGTTTGACAAATTTTAGGTTTGGCAAAATTTGATCCCTTTCAGCAGAAAAGATGGAAACACTGATTTACTACTATTGCAGATGGCCCTCACTTCTGTACAGACACATCATTGAGAAGCACAATTGCCTTTTCTCCTGTAGACAGCAGAATCCAGATGAAAGTCATCTGCTGCATCACCTGTCCTGTGCAATAGGCTTCTCTGTTACCAGGAGACCAGCATTTCAAAGGGAATTTCCTTGTCAATGTGAAGGAATACTCATCTCATCCTACAGTTCTGCAAACTAGTGTCAAGTTTGTAGCCCTAAACTTTCCTGGTTTCCCAACACTGAGGCTAACTCTTCTCTACTTTTAGAAGAGGTTGAAATGATAATGGGCTTATAGCTCTTATGGGCAGGATTCCTGTAGTAACCATATTAAAACAGGGATAAGGAGAAGCAAAAAATGCTCCTTCAGCCTTAACAATCCTAATACATAGATTAAATTCCACAAGGGAGCAAAAATGTCTCCAAGTAAATGTCAGAAACAAGTACCAAATTTAAATACACTTAGCTTTACTAAATTCAGTTGGTCTTCTTAAATTAAAACTCACGTTGTTTTTCATTCGCTCTTCCAGAGTACCCCACAAAAGCACTTCAGGAGCGAAGGGTGGTGCTACTGTAAACACCCTGTCACTACCATCTCCAGTATGCCACCTCAGTCTTGCCCTGCTTTTAGACAGTTCTACAGAGAATCAACCCAATCTGCTTCTTGAACAACAGGATAGTATATTCTCAACACAGGTGCACTGCAGGGATTTAAATTCTACCCAGCCTCAAAATTATAGTATCATCGAATCACTTAGGTTGGAAAAGACATGTAAAATCATCAAGTCTAACCATTAAACCATCACTGCAAAGTCCACCACCAAACCATGGCCTTAAGTGCCACATCTACACATCTTGAAAATACCCTCCGAGATGGAGACACAATCACTTACCTAGGCAGGCTATTCCAGTGCTTGACAACCCTTTTGGTGGAGAAATTTATCCTAATATTCAATCTAAATCAACCTTGACACAACATGAGGTAATTTCCTTTTGTCCTATTTCTTGTTAATTTGAAAAAGAGACCAATACCAACCTCACTACAACCTCCTTCCAGGTAGTTATAGAAAGCAATAAGGTCACCCCTGAGGGTCCTTTTCTCTAAGCTAAACAACCTCAGAACCTTCAGCTGCTCCTCATAATATTTGTGCTCCAGAGCACCTCAATGTCCTTCTCGTAATGAGGAGCCCAAAACTGAGCACAGGATTTGAGATGCAGCCTCACCAGTGCTGAGCACAGTGATAATCAGGAATGCTGAGCACAGGAATAATCACTGCTTTAGTCCTGCTGGCAAAATTATTTCTGATACAAGTCAGGATCCTGGCCACCTGGGCACACACTGGCTCATAGGTGCTCACATCAACAACCCCTGCATCTCTGCTGCCATATGGATCTCCATCCCCTACCTCCACAGAGACGGCAGATCACAGGACCTTGCTAGCAACCATCCCTTAAACATTTCCATGCCACTCAATTTAACCATTAACTAAGGCAGAAATATTATTTGTTCTTTCTTCATCAGGATCTGCTCTTTTCCTTTAACTTCTAAAAAGCACTACTGCTAATGCTGTTAATATAATGGATTTCCATTTTGAAAAAGGATTGCATTAGAATACCAACCTCTGCTATTTTAACTTCCAGTTTTAGAACTGATTTCATATCGGATTCAGCTCGTGAAGCGTTTGCACCCAGAAGCACTGCTGTATCAACCATGAACTGCAAAAAGGCATCCCGGTACTGTGAAGAAACAAGAAGAGTGATATGACTACTGGATTTGCAAGCAGTATAATACTTAACATGTCTCAGCAACCAAAGCTTTGCTTTCCTTACCTTGAATGCCTTCTGTCAGCAAGTTAAAAAGGAGAAATAACACTGTAAAAATACTGTGCATGACAAACAGAGATACCTGCTGTGGTTCAGAGAGTAAAAATCTCTGAAAATGCAAATGACACTTCTGGATTAGACTAACACTTTCCTCTCTTACAAATGGATTAGACAATATGTATGAGTGTACATCAGCATTTTAGGCCAACTCATACAGTAATCACCATATGATAGTAGAAGTACTTATATACAAATGCAATCTTAGTGACTGAGAACATAGGGAGATAAAGGGGTGCTCCACTAAGCTCTCTCATTTGTTCCTGCTGCACACTTAAACACATGTATTTGCTACAATGGCTTTCTCTGCTATCCTAATAAAGCACATTTTAGTCTCTGCATATACACAAACGTTAGCAAAATACACAGTATGTAATGATACTGTAGTGATTTCTGTGCTGCCTCTCCAACAGCATAATCTTCAGAGATTTTGGAGGGATCAGATTGGTCCTCATCATATCCTACCAGTCCAGAGTCCAACAACAGCAAAAATATATCCCAACATCATTCCATCTTTAATCTGTTAGCAGTTTTGTATCCTGGCATCATCTAGTGTGATAGAGGTAACTAAAAAACTTACTAACCTCTCAGAGATCTCAAAAGGGAAGCAAAACTGTAAAAAATCGGTAGCAATGGCTAGTCCCCTGTGATAACTCCAAAGGTTATTTTCTTCTAGTTTTGGGCTGGCTACATATGATGGACATTGCTTACAGGTCTTCACTGAGTGAGGGGGGAAAAGGTGCTGTTGTCATAGTCAGGTGTTGATACATGAAAACTTTTGACAAATTTCACAACTGCTGTCCACAGAAATGCAGCAAGAAACTAAGTTGCATACTCAGGAGTTGCTGAGAAATCTTGCAGGGATATGGTTGGGAAAGCAAAGGATAACCTGCAGTTAATCTGGCAAGGGATGTGAAGACCAATGGGAAAAACTCTGTAAAAGCAAAAGGAAGATAAGGGAGAACATGCATCTCCTGCTAAATGGAGCAGGGTTACAAATGACACCGAAGAGACCAAGATACTCATTGCCAACTTTCCTCCAGTCCTTAATGGTAAGACTGGTTTTCAGGAGTCCTAGGCCTCTAAGACAAAAGAGGAAGTCTAGAGCAGAGAAAACCTGTACCTCAGAAGATCAGATTAGGGGAAAAAGTGGACACAAGCAAGTCCAGGAATTCTGATAGATTGTACTCAAGAGTGCTGAGGAAGCTGGGTGAAACCTTTGCAAGTCCATTATGGATAGTATGTGGAAGGTCTTAACTATTGAGAGAGGCTCTAAAAGGGCAGAAGAGGCCAAGTATTATTATTATTATCTTCAGGGAATACAAAATGGAAGACTGATGGAACTATAGATCAGTCAGCTTCATATCAATCACTGGGAAGGTGACGGAGAAAATCCTCCTGGAAACTATTTTCAAACATATGAAGGATAAGGTGATCAGGAGTAATAATTATGGATTTATGAAAGTGAAATCACACAACCAGCCTGATAACCTTTTATAATTACATTAATATCTTGGTGGATAAGGGGACAGCAGTTGTTGTTTACTACCAAGTTAAAAAAGTACAGGCTAGGGAAGTGCACAGTGGTGTGAATTGAAAATGAGCTGAGTGACCAGGTCCAGAGGGTTGTGATCAGTAGCACAAAGTCTAGTTGGAGACTAGTTACTAGTAGCATACTCCATTAGTAAGCCCTGCTTCAGCAGAGGAGTTGGACAAGATGAACAGCACAGGCCCCTTCCAAGAGAGAAGAAAAGCAGAGGGATATCGAATCTTAGAAAAACCTTCTTTTAGGAAACTTTGGAAAAGTATTTGTAGTAGTGGTGGTGTTTTCTGATAGAAGATATCCTGAAAAATCCAAATCCAAACAAAGCCCTTTCTCAGTTTGGAGCTCCACAAAACAAAACCAACAATGACAAAAGCTGAGGGGAAAAATGGTCACTCTCATCTCCAGTTAAGAATACTTACAGATTTGGCTTCTGTAGTGTTTTCTAGGTAATCCTCTCGAGATGCCAGAGAGAGGCTTGCTTGGTCAAGCTGATAAAAATAGCAAAAAGCAACATTTAATAGGTCAATTCATCAGAAATCAAAAGTAGACTGATAAGCAACCTTGGAAAAGTTCATGTTTTTCTGGCAATTATGGTAGATGTGTGCAAGTATCTAATATATAATACACTGCACCAGCCTGAGTTTCATAGGATTTGAAATCAACAGAAAAATGTCATGCTGTGCTGACAGATATTAACTAAATCACATGACTGTCATCTGGGGAGTCTCAAATGCTTTCTGCAATATCTAAGCCACATACAGAAAAGAATCACCTATGTGATGTAGGAGTTTATGACTCCGTTAGCAATGCAATAGGACCAGGTCTACAGGATCAAACAGTTGGTGCTGATGACCATACATCCTATGCCTATTTCAGGAGTACAAGAGTCAGCTTTGAGACACACCAGACTGGAGTATGAAAATGTCCATGAGGTGCTGGAGCTGCTGTGCATCTGGAAGCTTTCCTTGACTGAAAATGGAGTTACATTTTTGAGCTTCATCCCAGACCAGCACTGTGTGCTGTATTTAGCTTTTTGAACAGGTGTACTGAAACAGCTGGATACCAACAAGGATTGCATGCATGCCTAGGATACTGTTATCTCTCCAGCACATTAACTAGAGGTGTCTGGGAGATTCAGATGGATCTTGGATCTTTGACCTTCACTGATCCTTTTCATCTAATCATGGATCAAATTTGCTGGTCTACAGCCATCCTAATACTAGAATTAGGTCCTCAAGGTAATTTCTACACCAGACTTGAAATTCTGAAATCTACATTTAAGTGTTTTGAGTGAAATATCAACATAGGAGTATCTGCTACTGTTTCAAATTCCTAACCAGGCAAAACTGACAACACAGCATATATTTTATAGTTGTTACTGGCAACCGAGATTTCCCAGAATTTTTCAATGCAATCAAGTTAAGTCAGGGCATGGAAATCATGCTGAAACCTTAATTCAACCAGCTTCCAAACTCTTAATAAGATACTGGTTGGAACAGAAACAACAGTTTGGTGTTCTAAAATTACTGTTCTGATGCTGTAATTGTTTTTAAAAGATAAGTCTAGTAAAGAGAGATTGTATTTATTCATACAATTTCATATAAGTATTTTTAATCTAAATCCTTCAGGTTAAACCATTTACATTTCACATTTTCTACATTTATAAAAATGTTACAAATAAATAAATCTTAGAATTTAAAATTAATGAATAAATATAATCTTTTCCTCTACTAGATGATGTTCACAAACTTTAAAATATACCATAAACAAATAAAACAAATCATCCTCAAAAAGGAGAGAAACTATGATGCTCAGTGCAAATCTGAGACTTTGAAAAACAGTATCATCTTCTTTTCTCAGCATATTGAAGTAAAACGAATGTACTCTATGTTTTCTGTACATGTGTCTTGGCAATAGTTAACTTCAGATTATTTGGTCTATTTCAATTATGTGACTGTTACATTAAATGCTCATCCCAATTTCTTGGGCTTAAGACTTAGATCTGACAACACATTAAAACTAAGAGAGCACAAATAGGAGAAATAAACGAAAAAGTTAACCAACTTCTTTAGTCCTCAAGAAAGAAAAAAGATCATACAGAATGCTGAACCAAGTTTTATTTGTAGTTTCTACTTTTTTTACGATCCATTGATGATTTTGCAATGCTGAACAAAAAGAATTTTGCAATAAAGCCATTTTGCAAGAAGATTGGAATACTCTGTGGTACATCTACATCCCTGGGAATTTGTTGAAACACGGAAGAAGTAGAGTACTGGCTGATGTACTCTGCAGATCAATGTCTTAATCAAATTAACAACAGAATGCCCCATGGAATAATATAGTATTCATAGCATGTAATGCTTCTGTTATTCAGATACTTAATTTTTAGGCACCACTAAGCATACCAAGCAAAGGTACTGACAGTTATAATTCATTTCCAAGAGATGAGCAGTAAGGATATCCCTGCCCATCCCTTTGCTGACAGGTGACTTGGACTGAAACATTGTGACAGCAGACATCGAACTCAACATCTCTCTGATTCTTCTGCTTCAGTTCCTTTAAACAAATCTCCAGCCAAGGAAAACCTGACAGGCTCTTAAAAGCATCTCAGTAGAATGACATCTTTAACAGAGCAAACTCTTAATCTGCTGTTGACTATCCAGGAAAATGTCCTAGAGACAGGGAAAAATTACCCTTCAAGTTTATAGAATCACAGAATTAACAAGGTTGGAAAAGACCACTGAGATCATGGAGTCCAGCCTATTACCTAACATCCCATCCACTAAACCATGGCACTAAGTACCTCATCCAGTCTCTTAAGCACATCCAGGGATAGTGACTCCACCACCTCCCTGGGTAGCCCATTCCCAAGGGAAATCACTTTTTTTGTGAAAATTTTTTTCCTAACATTCAGCCTAAACTTTCCCTGGCACAGCTTGAGACTGTGTCCTCTCATTCTGACAGTGATTCCCTGGGAGAACAGACTGACTCCCACCTGGCTACAGCCTCCCTTCAGGCAGCTGTAGAGAGTGACAAGGTCTCCCTCGAGCCTCCTCTTCTCCAGGCTAAACAACCCCAGCTCCCTCAGCCGTTCTCCATAGGGTTTGTGCTCCAGCCCCTTCGTCATCCTCACTGCCCTTCTCTGGACACGTTCAAGCATCTCAATATCTTTCTTAAACAGAGGGGCCCAGAACTGAAGACAGTACTCGAGGTGCAGCTTAACCAGCACTGAGTACAGGGGAAGAATGATTTCCCTGGTCCTGCTGGACACACCATTCCTGATACAGGCCAGGATGCCATTGCCCTTCTTGGCCACCTGGGCACACTGCTGGCTCAGATTAGGTTTCCTGTCAATCAGTATTCCCAAGTCCCTTTCTGACTGGCCACTCAGTCCCCATCCCGTAGCTCTGCAGGAAGTTGTTGTGGCCAAAGTGTAAAACCCGGCCCTTAGACTTGTTAAACCTCATGTTATTGGAATGTGCTCATCTCTCCAGCCTGTCAAGGTCCCTCTGCAGAGCCCTCCTACCCTCTAACAGATCAACACTTATTTCCAATTTAGTGTCATCTGCAAACTTACTAATGGTGGACTCAATCCCCTCATCGATCATCAATCAAAATATTAAACAGGACTGGGCCCAATACTGATTCCTGAGGGTCACCACTAGTGACTGGCTGCCAACTGGATGTGGCATCATCTACTACCACTCTCTGGGCTCAGCATCCACCCAGTTCTTAACCCAACACAGAGTGCTCCTGTCCAAGCCATGAGCCAGAAGCTTCTCTAATAGTTTACTATGGGAGATGGTATCAAATGCTTTGCTGAAGTCCAGGTACACTACATCCACAGCCTTTCCCTCACCCACCAGGCAAGTTACCTGATGATAAAAAGGATATTAGATTGGTCAGGCAGGACCTGCCCCTCCTAAATCCATGCTAACTATATCAGTTAAATGCCTCAGTCAAAAGACATTTTGAAGAACTGACTCACAATTGATATCTACTCCACTACAACACAGTTCACTCTTGTTCAATCCCTAAATACAATGTATTCTTGGCTACCTTGTTACAGCTAGCCAAGATGCTAGCAAAATAAAGATCGTAAATTCTATTTTGCTGTGAAGAATAATAACTTTCCTATTTGCTCCTCCTCTCTTGTCTTCATAAACTATTTACTTGTAGCAGTGGAGATTTGGTCTGCTCTGGCTACTCATCTGTAGTTCTTTAACAGCAATGCCCTCAGCTCAGGAACTCAGTCTTGCCATTGTGACATCTCACAGTATTACAATTTTCTCTGAAGTTTTGTCAGACTACATGGAGGTGACATGTCTCGGTTTTTTTTTTTCTGGCTAAACTGTTGTGTACTGCCATGCACTGTTAACAAATTAGTAACGTTTTCATTTAGAAGCAATAGCATTTCGTGAAAAAGGTAAACTCTGTATTTCAGATTTAAAGGTACTTGAGATATATCTGTGTCATAACATGCTGCATAAGCAGCAGATTATTTGTTTCCATCTTAAGAAAAATAGTTCAAGTTCAGACTATCTGCTACAGATTCACCATTCTTCATCTTCACAGGTAAAAAAAAATTCCTCATGCAAATAATGAGTCACAAGCAGCACCCAGAACATGCCCAGGACTAGATTTTGACCTTTTATTCACATTCACGTAGACTCTGGACACTGAACTACTGAGAACATCTTGTTTTCTGCCATTTGAAAGAAGAAAACAACCTGCACAAAAATGTTTTTCTGTAGGATGTAGTTTCTAGTGGCTTCTACATTCCCATAAATTGGCACCTATGTACATCTGTAAGCCTGTAGATAACAACAATAATCAAGCGTAAACATTAGGCATGTAAACATGTTTTTAAACAGCAACAATAAAATATCATGCAAAGTAACCTATTAGGTATGCTATATTGTACCTTCAGGATATAACGATTGGAGATTTTGTCATCAGCAGCCACATATAAACGGATGAAGACAGAGTTACTGTATTGGCCACGAAGAGTTGCCAAGGCTTGGACTAAGCTAAACCTCCTTTCTGACCAGAGTCCTTCTGGTCCAATATTGGATTCCAACACAGGCCAGCGGAAAGGTGAATGTTTCAGTATACTTAACAGGGGCTTCACATCGGCTTTTTCAATTTTATCTGAAATGTCAAAGTGTGACAACAATCACATTCCAGACAATTCAAATGCAGCAGCAGCCACACAAAGATTTAATGACATCAATTGATTTCTAGGCAAGACAAAACACAATAGCCGAAACACAAAGCCTTTGCTCTGCCTGTGAGCACAGCAACATGGGAGTCCAACCCAGTTTATCCATATAAAGAATAAGAGAGGCAAATTTGCCTTTCAAAAAAGGCAAAGACTGGAACTAAGTAAATGTAAAAAAATTGTCTCCCTTAGAAACTAGCATAGAAGCTTCACTGTTTCTGTGTGGCCAAGGCATGGCTGGTTATCGTACATAATCAAAGCTAGAGGGGTAGTATCTTGGCACCAAGGCTTCAGGGCAGACTGTCTCAATTGCTCCCAATCAGTCTTGGACCATGCCAGAAGAAAACTGTCCAGGAAGTCACAGAATATGCTGAGTTGGAAGGGACACATAAGGATCGTCAAATCCAACCCTTAGCCCTGCACAGGATCATGAGCAAGAGTGCGCCTGAGAGCATCATACAAATGCTTCCCAAAAGCTATCAGGCTTGGTGCTGTAACAACTTCCCTTAAGAGACTGTTCCAATACCCAACCACCCCCTGGGTGACAAATCCCTTTCTAATACCCAATCTAAACCTCCCTTGATAGAACTTCAGACCACTTTCTTGGGTCCCATCACCATAGAGAGGAGAGTAGTGCTCGTCCCTCTTCTTCCTCTCATGAGGAAGTTGTAACTGCAATGAAGTCTCCTCTCAGTTTCCTCCTCTCCAGGCTGAACAGAACAAGTGCCCTCCACCACTCCTCATACAGCTTCTCCTCTAGGCCTTTCACCATCTTTGTTGCCCTCCTTCAGACACTCTCTCAAACAGCTTAATAACTTTCTTATATTGTGGTGACGAAAACTACACACAATCCAGAAGGACAAAGGGATTTCCAACTCATCTTTCTCCTGTGCAGCTACAGTGTAAGGGCAGTGATGCGTCCCAAACTAGTGTTCATCACCTTACAGCAGCATTTACAAGCTGAGGAAAAGCACTACAAACATGGCTCAGAGGCTTCCCATCCTAACTTGTTTGACATGCAGATAACTCAAAGCTAAAGAGCCCAGGGCTGTCTATATCCAGCCATGGGGAAGTGCTTTGATTAAATGGATTTAGAGGACTACAGAAGGTGCTGAGCAACAGGCTCTAGTAAATGTCCGTATGAGAATTTCACCAGAGGGCTCCTTTGATTTACTGACCTCAGGCACTAACCCTGCAGCTCTGGGGCACAGTTTTAGTATTCTTTTGCACAGATAAGTATCTCTTCAAAGTTCCCTGACAAGTAGAGGTCTCTCTAAAACTGACTTCTTGTGTCTTGGTGTACTTCAGCCTCAAAAGCCAGCTTCAGAAATGCGTAGGAGACCCTCTGCATTCAGTTGAATCCTTGTCAGTGAAATATGCACATCTCCACAGAACTTCACAGAACTCAGCAGAAAAATAAAAGCCCTGACTTTATAAACACAGAGAAAACATGTATTTTAAAATCATAGAATATGCTGAATTGGAAGGGACCCAACAGGACCATATGCCCTTCTCAAATCAAACCACTTACTCTCATTCATGCAGGATGCATAAAGGATCTTGGCCTTCTGTACAGCTTCACTGTCTCGTCTTTTGCTGATGGGTTTCTCAAGCAATGCTGAAAAAAACAAATTTTTTTTCAATATATTGGAAAATGTAGAAACTGTTTTCTTGTTTCAACATTTGCTTTAATCATAGCACTGGTTTAGTTAAGGATGAGACTCCACACGTATTTTCTTAAGCAGTAGCACAGACATAATTGCACCTTCTTCAATCCCCAATAGAGAAAGATTTTTAATTTATTTATTTGTAAGAGGACTGATTTAAACCAGGTGACAGATGCTGCTTATTACTTGTCTTCACAACCAGTTACTCTCAGCAAACAGGGGACAGGGAATCATGAGGTGAGGGTGGGAACCAGCACACAGAGCAGGCAGTCAGAAATTCTTTGAAGTGGCTCAGCTTCTGGTGCTGGTACATTATGAAATCAGTGTCTAATAGAGAAGGTTACAGAAGCATGATGACTGGGTTTTGCCAGCTCTGCTGCTGCTGCTGAAAGAAAGCAGCAGAGAACTGCCCCATTGTCTGTATGTATTGGTTTCTCTGTGGCCAGGTTTTGGTAGCGGGGG